>JAHWFO010029543.1:0-24250 GCA_023313115.1 Rhysida immarginata
TCTCATAGAGTCTATGAGTCACTGACAATCATCTCTCGATATTTCACACAAGACATGGGACACAGTTGTGAATAAATCCTTGTTTGTTAAAATTTTACATATGGTAACATTTCGCTACATTTTACCCCAAATTGTTTCTATAGGATTAAGGTCAGGACTATTTCCTGGCCATTTTAGAAGGTGAATATTTTGTTCTTCCAACCAGTTCAGTGTCGCGTTTGCTCTGTGACAAGGTATATTATAAAGTTACCAGCAGGAAAGTAAAAAGCAGCACCTGGTATCAGATGATCAGCCATTATTTCCGTGTAATAGGAACTGGTGAAGTTTCCTTTGACAAAAGCTAACTTCCGGTCCCATATGCATTTATTGTTTCATAAGCTAAGATGCTTGGTAGAAATTTGATTCTATATGATACACATCTAAAGTCCAGCTTTTCTTGTTTCTTGCGCACAAGTTTTTGTTTATCATCATTCAGTGGCTAAATCTAGATTCATCACTGAGGATTGAATGGCAGCTTTGGATTCTCTTCTGCAGCACGATAACACCCATCCGCACACGATCGCCACACATCAGAGGGGGTTGCAGCGCCTACAGTTCAAAAATGAAAGACTTTGCACCTTGCGACTTTCACCACTTCCCAAAGAGGAAAGAGCACCTTAAGGGGCATGAGTTGCGTTCTGACGACGAGGTGAAACCTGCCGTTCGGTCTTGGTGTCGACAACAACCCCGGAATTCCTCTCCGACGGGTTCATTCGACTAGTCACGCGTTGGTACAATGCGTGGAAAGGGATGGGGACTATGTCGAAAAGTGATTAGTGCATTACAAGAGAAAGGTGAGTATAAAATAGAGGAGAAATGTGAGTATCAGATACAAAAAGAATTTTGAAAATCGGTTAAAAAATAAAGTTACAGCCATGGAGGCATTACTTTTCAGCCTACCCTCGTAGTTTTGATGCTATAAGCAATTTTTGTTTTCATTACAATTGTTTACATTTCGATACTGATAGCGGTATTTGTGAACGTTGGTGACACGAATTTCGCTGTGCTCTGTATTTATCTCTGTGTAAGAAAGAATTTCCACGCATAAGTGAGGCCAAATTAAGGAAGGCATATTTGTTGGTCCCCAAATAAGAGAAATCTTTAAAGACCAATTGTTCAAATCTAAGTTGGTCAATAAAGAAAAAAGAGCATGGGTAGCTTTTGAAAACATATGTCACAATTTTCTTGGAAATATAAGGGCTGCAAATTACAAAGAACTGGTACAAGAACTTCTTTCTTCATATCAGGAACTCGGATGCAACATGTCATTAAAAGTACACTTCTTGCATTCGCATTTAGATTTTTCCCGAGAAAATCTTGGTGCAGTGTGTGATGAGCATGGTGAGAGGTTTCACCAAGATATTGCGCACATGGAAAAAAGATATAACGGCAAGTGATCCCCAGCAATGTTAGCTGATTTCTGCTGGGAAATCAATCGTGAAACAACAGATAAAACTTAAAAAAAGAAAGCGATCTACCAAATAGTTATTTTTTTATGTTATATTAGTATTTTAATTTATTTAAGATTTTAATTTATATCATAGAAGTCATGTCGTGCGTAAGAGTTTTGTACTTTTTTCATAATAAATACTAAATGCGACATAATAAATACTAAATACGTATTTAATATGTCAATATCAGTATTTTATTTAAATAAGAATTTCTCGAAAACTAGATGTGATAGAATCAATCTGTAAACAGCTTTGGATTCAGCACACTAAAGTCAATTAAAATCACATGATAAAGTTCTCGCTCCCGACTTTTTTTTTTTGCCGACCAGTGTTATCATTAGTTAGTATGAACCGGTCGGTAAAAAGCTAGTAAGAATTAGTCAACAAAAATGATGAAAAATCGAATCCAAAAAAAACAAAACCAGACTCGGACTATAAATTAAATCAATGTGTAAGCACAACATAAAATGCTTAAACCTATATGAGGAGTCAAATTTCATCATCAATGTTACAAGACGCATCAAATGTACTGCTCAAGGATTATTAAAATCATGATCATTAACCCATTTAATAACTTGATGTTCTCCACCCCCCCCTTTTTTTTTAAAAAAATGTAAATGCAGTAAATTAAAATGATACAGTATAACTCTGATAATACGAACTTGTTGGGGGCCAACAAATTTTTTCGTATTATCCAAGAACAATAGAAACAAGTCATAAGCCCATAGAAGGCAATGCTAAAGAGACTGTCTTACAGCTTTTTGCAATCGATAAAATGTAGTTTTCAATTGAAAAAATGCAGTTTTCAAATGAAAAAATGTGGTTTTCAAAATAGAAAATGCAGTTTTCAAATTAGAAAATAAATAGAAAAAAAATTCATAAAATATAAGTCAAAGAAACAAAATAATTTACATAATAAAATAAAGAAAGCGTCTTAGTTAGCCCTAAAGTTCTAGATTAGGAGCTTTAGTTAGCCTCACTCTCCCTTACCCTCTAGTGGCAATTATTTGTATTACATAAACGGCGACGAAATTAAGCAGACGACGGGCAAGATGAGCTCAGCGAACGTGTGTAACTCGAATATAGGCTAAAATACATACTGTAAAAAGATTTCCACAATTTACATACACGTAAAACATTAAATTTTTAAAATTATGGAATTATGGAATTAAAAAAAAAATTTTTTAATTATGGAATTAAAAAAATTTAATGTATTTCGATTTTTTTACATTTTATCGATTGCAAAAAGCTGTAAATACAGTACAGTCATAATGAAATTCTTTGCAAATAAAAAAAAATAAAAAAATATCAGGGTTTATAATAAAAATCCCTTATACAGGGTGAATACAAAAGTCTGAACCCCCCCTTTTATTTTTTGAACCGAAGCAAATATGTCAATTTTGATGAATCCAATGAATAGGAAGTTGTGGGTGGCCTATCCCATGGTGCACTTTTCATCATCCCAAATATGCAAATTAGGATACATTCAAAATTTATCTCAAAAACCATAAGAAAAAAAAACCCAATTACAAACTTGTTCAGCATAAAAAAAAACAAACAAAACAAAAAAAAAATCATCCAAATCGGACCAACCAATCACCCACAATCACGTGGTGAACTGTTTGTAGCTTACAAACAGTCACACTGCACAAGGGAAACTGAATGTTGATATTTCCATCATGTAAAGCATGCAAATCAAAAAATTAACATAAATTACCATACTCACATTCACTTTGATGCGGAAAAGCAAACAAAAGGCATGTTTCAGCACACAGAAGACAGAACAATTCCAGGATGGCAAGCTACACTGTTCTGGAAATGGTCAACATGATCAACAGTTCACCACGTGATTGTGTATGATTGGTTGGTCCGATTTGGATGATTTTTTGTTTTGTTTTTTTATGCTGAACAAGTTTGCAATTGGGTTTTTTTCTGTATCCCTTACGGTTTTTGAGATAAATTTTGAATGTGCCCTAATTTGCATATTTGGAATGATGAAAAGTGCACCATGGATTAAGCCACCCACAACTTCCTATTCATTGCATTCATCAAAATTGACATATCTGCTTCGGTTCAAAAATTAAAAGGGGGGTTCAGACTTTTGTATTCACCCTGTATATGTAAAGATGATGCGCTTCATTTATTTCCGGTTGACATCAGGTTCGCTTCAAATCACTGCTCTTAAAATTGGCACTATTGTATCAGTGTTATCAACTCAAAAGCATTTTTCCCGCTAAAAACGAACTAAAAATCCGTGTAGATTCTATTAAGGACTTTTGGCCTCCTCAGTCACCCGACCTCAACCCTCTTGACTACAGCGTGTGGGCGCATATCGAGAGCAAGGCCTGCAAGATCCATCACATCAACGTCAACCAGCTGAAAGCATCAGTGAACCATGTGTGGACCGCCATGAAGAAAAACTACATACGTAATGTGTGTCGGGCCTTTAGAACCCCTCCTAGAGCGTGTGCTTGCTGCCGATGGCGGTTACATCAATTAATCTACATTGTGTATACACCAAAATCAATTCCAACAATAAAAGCGGTGTCTAACTGCATCACACACGTAGTTATGTCATTTTTGCGGAGGTCCTTACATATGTAACAGAACTTTTGCAAAACCCAGTACAGTCTCACATGCAAATATTTATTCAATCCCAAATGTTTTTCATCACACCACTCATGCTATTCAAACTGTTGTTAATTACTCTCTGGTTCGGAGAAAATCAATCACACTGCTAAAATGTTTTTCAAACATCAACTACAGAGTTCTCTTTTAGCATGAAAATTACTTACTCAGCCTCCACTTGAGCAATGGCACATTCTAATTTTTCATTTTCTTCTTGCAACCTCTGCACTGTCAAATGATGTTCCTTTTCAAGTTTTGATTGCATTTGTTGAAATTCCATCTAAGAGATATAAGGAGAGCAGGTATCTCAGAAAATATTTGCATAAACAAACATACAAAGAATTGAGGGGAAACCAAAAATACCTTTAAAGAATTCATATCCACTTCTCGTTGCTCAAGTGTACGATGACAATGTACTTGCAAATTCTGAATATCTTGCTGGGAAGCTGTAAGTTTTTCCCGAAGGACTCGTTCTTGTTGAATATATCGTGTTAATTCTTGACGAACTTCTTTAAGTTTTGTGCTAGCTCCTTGGGAAGCTAGTTGCTCATCAGCTAGCGCTTGCTCCTTTTCTTGCAGCTGTTTCTTCAAAGCAGACAATGGATCCATTTTCTGACCTTGCTATAAAAATAACGTGCCAAAGAAAACTCAATCTTAATTTTACAGTAAAATCAACAATTTCATGGGTCTGGCTGCAAGCAGCTAAGCTGTGAATAAAATTCAGGTACAGAATTTTAACTATGAACTGATCACACAACATTGTTCTACATGCGTTTTGATCATCAAGATTATAAGAAAAACTATAGCATCAGTAGCAAATCTAAATACGGGATGGGGCAAAAATAATTAGACGATCTAAATTTGGCTCCACGCCACCATCTTTGTAGGTGCCATGGTGAAACACACCTCGCTGAGTAAAGCAGTTTAAAGCCTTTAGTCATCATGCAGTGTTGGTCGGAAGAGCATTGAGCTTTTGCTGTGGAAGCGTTCTTCAAAAACAATCGACTGTGCTTTCGACAATGACATTTTGACATTGGAAGGAATGGAAAAGTTCCGACACGCCATACAATATTGTATTGGGTCACACAATTCAGATCGACCTCGGTGGCTCTGTGGTTGCGTGATCGCCTATGAATGCCTGAGTACTTGAGTTCGAT
This sequence comes from Rhysida immarginata, assembly GCA_023313115.1. NCBI lineage: Eukaryota > Metazoa > Arthropoda > Chilopoda > Scolopendromorpha > Scolopendridae > Rhysida > Rhysida immarginata. The sequence continues at coordinate 5,276 of JAHWFO010029543.1, forward strand.
CCTGGCAGAGATCACGCACTTCCTTCGGAAGGGAAGTAAAGCCGTTGGTCCCGTGTAGTCGTTTGCCGGCTGCACGTTAAAGAACCCTTGCGAGGCAAAATTTGCGGCCCCTATAACGCCGTCCTGAAATGACCATAGCAGTTGAAAAGGACGTTAATACCAAACAAACCAAACACAATTCAGGTCCAGTGCATCCATTGAGAACAGCAAGCCTCCTTATTAACGTAAGAAAACTGCATATTACACAGTCTTGTATCAAACAAGAAATTAACCCCCTCGGGGAGGGTAGGAAAGTACCGGAAGCCTGAGTTCATCTATCGTCATGCCGTCAGATGCACGAGATTGGGAGATCACGTGACCTGGGTGCCCTTGAACTGTGTGAACTAAGCCTTGGACAACGTGCAGAGGTGTGCCTTACCTCCGCTGAAACAGCCCTGTTCTGCCATAACAACCGCTTCAGTGCCCTCCGGTCTCTATCGGTCAGCATGAGGGCTCAGCCATCTCTATGACATTGTGTTTCCACATCGTGATAACAGCACCCACAGTCGACTCTGGCATGTTCAAAGTCGCTCCTATGGGTCGCACATTCTAGCTGCTAATGTGGCAGCACATGCCTACTCCACATCGAAAATCACTCAGCTGCTTTGATGATGGCATTTAACCTCAGCAAGTGGTAACACACCAAATGACTCCAACTACAAATGATCTTGCCATTTTATAATGAATACACGGTCTGTTCAAAAAATACGTAGACTGTTTGAATTGCGCGGGCCCTGTTGGTCCCAATCAAAATCGCTTGGTGCCGCCATCTTCTGACAGATCCGCTGATTACAAGGCAGTTTTTTGATTGCAAATATCAGTATTGGTTGATTAGCTACGCAGTTGCTTGTGAAGTGTGTTATTTTCGTTTGGCGGATTTTTAGAATGAGTGACTTGAACGAGCAAAGAGTTGCTGTGAAATTTTGTGTTAAACTCAGAAAAACTGCCACTGAAACTTTTGATATGCTCAAGACGGCTTACGGTGATGTTACTATGAAGCGTGCGACATGTTTTAAGTGGCATGCACGTTATAAAGATGGTCGTCAGTCAACTGCAGACGATGAGCGTCCTGGACGTCCTTCCACGTCAACTGACGACGCACACGTGGACAAAATCAACACCCTGGTTCGGGCAAATCGACGTCTGACCATCAGAGAGCTTGCTGAAGAGTGTGGGATAGCAGTTGGATCATGTCACGAGATTTTGATCGAAAAGGCGGGATGCTATCCGGCGGAAAAGGCCAGAAATGTGGACGAGTGGTGACTGGTTGTTTCATCGCGACAACGCTCCAGCCCATTCAGCCCTCAGAACTCGAGAGTTTTTGGCCAAACACTCGATCACTGTTCTTCCTCACCCACCCTACTCACCTGACCTCGCTCCTTGTGACTTCTTGTTTCCCAAACTCAAAAGACCTTTGAAAGGAAGGAGATTTGAGACAATTCCTGATATAAAGGCAAATGCGACGAAGGCGCTGAAGGACATCACAAAAGAAGCGTTCCAGGACCGTTTCCAAAAGTGGAAACACCGTTAGGATAAGTGTGTGCGTCGGGGAGGAGAGTACTTTGAAGGGGACCCAGATGTGTAACTTCTGAATAAAGTATATTTTGTTTTATGACGTCAGTCTACGTATTTTTTGAACAGACCTCGTATGTTCATATCATTGTCCAGAATTTTGCCTTTGCAAACAACTGAATTTGAACAGGATGTTCCACTATACCGGATGTCCACTTTCGATTGAACAGTCAGTGTATACCTGCCACTTTTAGCATATCTTAGCAAGCAGAACATTATCTTGTAATCGGTAGACTTATCGTTCCCTTCTATGAAAATGCAAAAATAATGTAATTTCAATTACCTTAACCCAAGATTCTCCTTCTTGCTGTTTGTTAAGAAGAATTTCTATTAAAGTCTGCATTTCAGCTTCTGTCAAAATTGCATTTTTTATATATGCAGCAAGACGTGTACCATTCAGAGCTTCACCTCCTAGAAAAAACATGAACACACACGTAGCTTAATATTCTACATGAAAATAACTAAATAACAAAAACAACTCTTAAAAGCAAATCTATTAAAACTGGAACGGCAAGAAATTATCTTTATTAGTTTTCGGCAATACACAGATAAAATGCATCAGACCTTTTATGGACACCCCATACTAACTGCAAAACCATAAACTATATCAAAGCACTGCTGCTTGTGGTAATTGCATGTGACATAGGAATGCGCTTGCAACGTGAGAGCACCATGTGATACAACGGTTGAGCGGGCGAACAGTGACCTTCACTCGGTCATGGCTCTCATGCAAGTTCAGAGTCACATTCTTAGGAGTTTATTTTGCGAAAAAATCGTATCAATGTTTCATTCATTGCTTTCAAAAGAAATTTTCTAATGCTCCTATACTGTACCAGAGAAAACGACTGCATATGATCTTGTGTACCGGTTCCATGATAAGCCTAAAAGTGCCCGATGGGATGTGGCGACGACCACGTTTCTGGAGAAAATTCAAACTAACCTGCAGCACTCTCCACGGAAATCATTTCAGTGGCAGTCTCAAGAGTTAGGGCCTTGCATTCAGCCTGCCACCATAGGGCTACTAAACGTCTAAAGCTATGGCCGTACGAATTCGAATGGTGCAAGAGCTTCGTTCTTTGGATTCAGAAAAACGCATTGCTTACTGCTAAGTTTTAAGATTTTAAGCGCAAAAGTTTTACTGCATGAAGCTGGACTCTGTTTTTGCATCATCTTGGCAAGCGTCTTGTCACGTGGTGCTCTCGCGTTGTGTAGCACGTTCCTAAGGTCACACACAACTGCCACAAGCAACGATACTAGGGATATCTTTTATGGTTTTGCAAAGTAAACAAGTCTTAAACTTAGAGTTCGGGGACTTTCGAATCACCCTGTATAACGCAATTCAATCTGTTTACTTACCAAATTCTCTTTTCTTGTTTTTCTTGGATGGCGAAGTTGTGGAAGTATGTTGTTGGTTTTCCTCTTTCTTAGAAGATACGGTCTCTTCACTTTTGCTAATCTTTGTTTTCGTTTCTTTCGCATCAGTTTTAACTATCGGAGGTTCATCCTTCACGTGATTTTCTTCCGAATGCGCAATAACTTTGGCTGGCTTACTTTTTACATCTTCTGCTTTTCCAGCAGGCTGCTTTTGTTTTTCGTGTTGGTTTTTTTTATTGCTTTTGGTTTTAATCTCTTCATCTTCTTTGCTTACGGTGTCTTTTACTTTTATCTCTAGCATGATACCCGGCTTATCCCTTCCTTCTTCTTTGTCATGCTTATGTTTCGTATTGGCATCGTGGGATTTGGCTTCTAAAACAAAATTCGCTGCACTTTCTTTAACAACGTCTTTTTTATTAAATGGTTTATCGTCTTGATGACCGCTATTTTTCTTAGATGTTGCGGCATTTTTGGATTTAGCAGTGTTTAGCTTTTCAATTTTTGTTTCAGGAACTTCCGTAATTGTCGTACTAGAAGCAACTTCTTTGTGATTGACTTCGACTTCAAAGCCCTTTTCATTTTTTTCTTTAGATTTCCTTAAGTGTTTCTTTTTTTTATCTTTCGTCGGTTTCTCTTGTTTCGACTGTAAAGCAATTTCCTGTGCTTTTTGTTTTTGTTCGGCTAAGGCTTCTTCAAACGTTTTCTCACGCGTACCAATCACGGAGACGCAAATAATAACAATTGCAGATACTGCAATAAATAATCCGAAGCCCAGAATTGAATACAAATCCATTTTCTTTCGATTATTACTAATTTAAAGTTTCTCAAAGCCGAAATAAAATTTAAGAAAATAAGAAGGAACCTGAAAAGATTAAATTAAAAAAAAAAAAAAAATATTAAACAAACTATTGCAAAATAAAACTGGTATTAAAAATTACAATAAAATTTAAAATATTGTTTTTAATAAGTCCTGTTAAATACAAGGATAATTCAATAAGTAAGTTACAAATCGCAGTTGCGACCTTCATTTTTTAATAATTAAGTGCGGGAAACTGTCACCGCTAGATAGCAGCACTATCTAGTTTTATTGTGACGCACAACGATCGTTCTGCGCACGACTGTACAGTGTTTATGTAATTTTGGATTAGGAATATGTACAGTCGGGTGCAAAAAGTTTTTTACCTGCTCCATAAGAACTGAGCTTACCGGATGTTGATTGGTTGCAAAATCAGGTACTTTTACTGAGAGTCAAGGCAGATTAGACTGGACCTGTCACTTCTGAATGAAAATAGGGTAGCAGATATACGCTTGGGATGTGCTATTCATGTATTCAACTATGACTTAAGTCTAGACCTTTTTGCACCCGACTGTACACTCTTATTTTTGTTTGATATGATTATAAATTTTAATTAAAGCATAATGACTATTATCTTGACTTGATGCCATTTAATAAGTAATTTAAGCAACATAACTTGGCGCATTTCAATCATCATCAATTATAAAGAAAGCGCACTGAAGTAAATGAAATTCTAACTTCGAATTTAAAAATTTATATTTAACTGATCGGTATATATTTTAAGGTTACCTCAATTATAATTTTTAACATTTTTATCAAGTCGTTGCATATCAAATGTCGGATTGCAGAGGTGCTATTCGAAATAAGTGCTATTACCCCCATTGCAATCCAAACACTGTTGCCGACGATTTGGAATGATTCGAGCCCTCTCCGATAGAATCCATGGTCATGGGACTCAATAAACTCCCGGAATGCGTTTTCGACGTCTGCTTGGGTTAGGAACATTTTCCTCCGGAGAAAATTGTCCAGCTCTGGAAAAGATGGTAATTGGTAGGGGAGAGGTTTGGAGAATACGGGGAGTGTGAAGCACCTCATAACCAGAGCCTGTAGCGCCTGCATGGTCATTCGTGCAACTTGAATACTCATGCAGCAGAAGCACGCCTTTGCGATGCACAAGTGCAGGTTGTTGCCGACACAGTTGTGTGTGCATACGATGCAGTTCATGAAAGTAGGTTGCAGCGGTGATTGTCTCCCGCTGCTGCAGGAAGCTGTAATGCACTACACCACGGATGTTCCACCAGATTGTTCATGTGGGACCCATTTGTCCTGCTTTTTCACCTTGCCGATGGTCCTAAGGTGTCTACTGAAACAGCACGATCCCCTGCAAGGTCCCAAACAGTTTTTGACGGGTCCTCTTCCACAGATCGCTTCAGATCAGCGTCATTCAACATGTTGGGCAGTCTGCCACGTGGCTCATTTGCCAGGTCCATCAATCCCGCCCGGAATTTTAGGAACCAACGTTGGACAGTATGTTCGTTTATGGTCTCTACACCGAATACCTTACTGATGTTTCGAGAGGCATTGGATCCAGTGTGATTTAACTTGAACTCGTAATGCATTATCACACATAATTCGTATGAAGTCATGACTATCTTCGCTTGGGTTCAAACGTTATTAAATATCATCGCAGACATGCAAAATTTCAGGCAGCTAGTCGCTGATAGGTTTATCTCTGTGAATGTACCACTTTGTTACTTGCTACTAAAAGTGGAAACTGTGCTGAAGCACGGAACCCACCTCGAAATCCGATATTTCATATGCAACGACCTGATAATTAGGACACGAGTATAGTTGAAGATGAGTGCACATTTTTCAAAAAAAAACAAACTGAGAACTCATTATTGTTGGTTACTAGCCAACAAGTCAGCTATCTTTTTGTTGAAAACTACTTTTAATTTATGTGAGATTCAATTTTTAATGTTTTAATTAATACATTTAGTGATGTTAACTGCTTCGTTTTAAATTATATCTATCAAAATTAATAATTTCACTCGTTACGCACGAATGCCAACATTTTTTTCATGTCTCCATAGTTTTTCATTAAAAAAAACACATGCAAATCACGTGAGTATGAGTGTGTGCTAACGTGCCTGTTTATGTGTTTACACAAATGGTTCTTCAAGGAAAAGATACCGACAATGAAATTGCTTTCCAACCCAGTTGAATTTCCCTGTAAAGTTATATTCAATACAAGCCTTTTTTTATGAAGCTAGAAGAATTTTAGGCCTTCTTATCTAACCATAAAGAGGTTTATAAATCATTACATCAGCAACTTTGGCTATACTCTTTATTACTACTTAATATTCAAATAATTAGAAGGAATATTTAAGAGTATGTAAACAAAGATATTTACATATGTGCTTATTAAATAGCTTTTGCCATTACATTTAGCCAAGAACAAGGATAATATCAACCCTTTATCTCTGAATTTCTAAAATCTATAGTGTCTGTACGCTTACAAAATCTGTTCACGAAAGATTTTAGGGGGCTCTTTTTAATACAATAGGCGGTTTCACGCTTTGAAACTGATTGAAAAAACTGTTTAAGTGGATAAAACCGTGAACAAATGGTTTAAGCTTTACAATTTTAAACGGTTTATTTCTTTTCGGAAATTTGACTGCAGAGGGAGCTGGTTGTTGTAATCATGGCAGCCTCCTTGAGTATTGTGTACATGTGTGATTACAACTACAAAAAGATGTTTTAACAACTTGATTTTTTTAACGACATGATTTACATTACCTGATATTTGCCCAGTGATGGCTACAGAAACAAAGGGCAGCATGGCGCGCTTGAAGGCAATGGGGAACTGAACGTCTGAAAGGGGAATGCAGCTAAATTCTTGCTTTAAAGTTAATAAAAGTACATGGGCATTTCAGTGACCTACATTTATATTTTTAAAGCATAACGCTAACTTCGGAATCTATATGCGATTAGGGCATGCTAAGGCTTTCTAATTTCTTCTAGGCTAATCTCTTCCTTACTTTGTGATGCCACGAAAAGGCATCATCTGCTGGTACAGTCCTCAATAGTTTTTAAAGTATATTTTTCAACAATTCATGCACTATTTTTGCAGGATAAAATTGCAAATAATGATTGCATTAAGATTTTTAAACTTTATACCTTATACAGTTGATCTGTATTATCCCATAATTTTCAAAATTTTCGTCCATAATTTCAATATTAAAAAATGCCTTGAAAAGCAAAAACGGCGCTTTTGCACTTCCCTCTCGCTGGCCATTTTTTCCCAGAAGTGATGTAGTTTGAGTCAAACGAGGCCAAAGAAAAAGATATGCCCTGATTAACAACCCAACTTTCATTAAATGATATTAATTAAAAAATGGATGAAAAATTCTGAGACCTGGTTCGAATCCAGGTCGCAGAATTTTTCCATCCATTTTCTAATTAATATCATTTACCTGATGCTTGGAGTTAGCTCAGTTTAATTTCTTTATTTCCAACTTTCATTGTTATTCAGATAACGTCGTTTTTCTTCACATGACTCCAACTACGTCACGGCCTCGCCAGGATGGATGCTTCCCTATTTCAAACCACGCTCATAATTTCATTTTTTCACACATTTAGAGTTTGAATTAAAATTTTTTAATGTTATGCCACAATGTTCTTAATAGGTTAGGCTTTCGATTTAAATAAAGTTGTATAAGATCGTTGAGTTGTCCTTTAAATTTACTTAGTGGTAATATTTGGGTTAGTTGGAAAGGAACTTGGGGTTTTTGGATGAAATCCTATTTTTCTCATAGGTTCTACAGTAGAACCTCGTTTTTACGAACACGCATTTTACGAAATTCTGGATTTTACGAAGTAAATCTGAATTCCCGACCCGCTCCTGTTAATTTCCATATAATAAACTAAGTTTTATGAAGTGTTTTTACGACGAAATTAGGATTTTACGAAGTTAGAAGTTGTAATTGGTAGCAAAAAATTTTAATAAAAAAGTAAGAAAATTTTTTGCGTGAGCGGCCTGGTTGCATTTTGTTCATTTGGCTTATATTATCGTCGTCGTGATCGATGATTAATTGGACTAATTTCCACTTTCGCCAACAGAGGGCACAATAGTTAATGCAAACGAAAGTGAAACTGAACTTGCAGTCCCACCCGAAGATGATGATAGCGAATTTGAAGAGTGGGAAATCCTGAAAAGTAAGCTGAATTTTCAATCTAAATTCTCCAAGTTTGTTAATATTGAAGCGGATGTTTTAACTTCTCCGACGTTAAACGATAACGAATTTGCAATCTTATCAGAGATGGCGGCGAAGAAGATGATAATGATGAGAAATTGAAAAATACAACATTCAAAGCAACATCCTCACAAATTAAAAGCTCCTTAGAAACTCTAAAAAATCATCTGTATGCAACTAAAAATGTACCAGACAATATTTTTGAATTTTCAAACTACTGAAATAATGATACAACTTCAAATATGCATCAGACAACAATTCTTAAATATTTTCAAAACTCGAATACTTAATCAGTGTATAAGCCTATTTGTAATAAAAAATGCTGCCTATTAAAAATTCAGTGCTTATTTACGGATTTTTTTTGGGGGGGGGGTTGTTTTTTACAAAATTCGGATTTTACGAATAAATATTATTGGTCCCCTGAAATTCGTAAAAACGAGATTCTACTGTATTATTCATTTATGATCATTCTGCTTATCACGGTATTTTTTGGAACCAAACCCCTGTGATAAACGAGGATAGCTGTAATTCAATAGCTCCATTTAATACACCTTAATTCCACACTGATTACAACAATGAATACCATTGATATAAGGATCCATGCAAAAAAAAAAAAAAGTTTATTAGGGATTCTTTAAGGCAGGATCTGCCTTTTGTGAACTTTCTCTGTTTTGTCTTTACAATAAGGTGCAGAGCCAGCATTAGGAACTACAAGGCCAGGTTGGAAATTGTATAAACAAACATTACTACTTTTTAAGAATTTAGATGTAACATTAGATATAGTTTACAATATGTTGTGTGTTTTTTACAAATTAGAATAGATTACCTTTACCTTATGTGCAGGACCCATTTGGCAGAATGCCAATGTTGACGATTGCTTAATAATTGTCACTTCATAACTATAAAACAATTTTTTTCCTGGTTAAAATTTCGCAAATGCTAACGCAACACTTCCACATGAAGCAACAAGTTCAAAGCTTTCAATGGTTAAAACTTTAAAAGGTCACAATGATTATAGGTTCCCTCGAGTAAAATACATGCACTTTTTCTTCTCTTGACACATTATAATCAGCTTATAAAGTCATCACAAGAATGACAAAAATTCTAATATACTTATCATTTACTGTATAATAGGAAAAATAGAGTTGTGTCTGCTTTAAACTTAATAATAATTACATGCAAATCCACAATTACTTATAATTTTGTGCTATCGCACGTGTGCTCTATCAATCCCGAGATATCTGGCATAGATGAAGTTATCGATCAAATTAAAAAAATGTTTACTGAAAAAATGTTAAGAATTTGACTTTGCATTGAATTTACATTTACGCAAATTTAAAAGCATTGATCCGTTTAGTTACCAAACTGCTTTATTACTGAACACCTGCAGAAAAAAAAGTTATTTAGCTTAGCAATTAACGAGAATGGTTAACAGACATGACAAAAAAAAAAAAGGAATCCATCTGCCATTATATACGTAATTATAAACGATCTACTCACTTTGACTTTTATAATGATAAACAAAGCAATTGTTCAAAAAAACGAAAACAAATTTCCAATTTTCATAATTATAATAAAAAAAAACTGAATTTTCATCTTATTAAAAGTTTCTGATGTAACTACAAGCACGAGATGCTGGTAGCATTTGAACGAATCTGCTGCTTACACGGGTTATTATACACAGCTGCTCAAATGAGTTGTGGTGTAATTTAGTGGAAATTCTTTGAAAATAAATTAACAAGATGTTTAATATAATTAAGAATGGATCAGAATGTATGCACACTTACTATGAGATCTTGTGTACTTTTAATTTGTTATTAAACTCCTTACAATTAATGAACAAAATGCAAACATATGTGCATAAGATAACATCATAAGAACTGAAAAACTGTACTTGTTCTATATTACTCGATAAATTTACAGCTTTAACAATTATTAAGCTGATAAAATCAAAACACAGCAAAGAAGTCAGACATGCCTTCCTGAAAAATAAACATTAAAAATTTAAAATAGTAATTAAAGCAGATGGCATCCATAATGCAAAGTGTGCACGTCTGTTTTAATGAAATGCAAACGAGTGGGCATTTTCCCCCCCTCCTCGTGAATGTAATTCCTACTGCTGCTATAATAATTAACCCTTCAATTCATAGTGGCATTAATCTTAAGAGTGCTCTATGTGGCTCACCCTATTTTATGATCTTAACATTTGCTTCACTAATTATGATTCCATTCATTCAAATTTCTAAAAAAAAGTTTTTCAATGCTAAGTTATTAGGAAATAAGCAGAATAAAATGATAAAGAGCTACGTATAGTTTGCTTCTTAAAATAACTGGGTAAAAAAAAAATTTTTTTGTATAAAATTTCCCAATCATACTCTTCCAAATTCATTCTTCCTAAAACACCAAAATATCACTTAAACTGCTGAAGTTCAATTTTTATCAATGAAAAGCACTGAGCAACTTTTTAAACAGTTTCAAATATCACAATTATCTTTCCCACCTCCCCTGCTAGGTATTATATCATTATATATACAGTCACGACAAAATGAGATTAGGTTGGACAACTAAAAAAAAAATGAAAATTTTAATTGCTTTGACTTCTTTTTCCTCCTCCTTTCTTTTCAATTTAAGTATCTACATCAGCTAAATCTGCTGCAGATGATTTATTGATGCATTTCAAAAGATGATGGAAAAGAATTATAACTCATCACTTAGCATGAACCTTAAAGTTTGACCTTAGATGTATCTCTTATCCACTAGTCCATTTTTGTGAATAGAACAACTGAATAGAACTCATTCTCTTATCAAATGATCAGTTACACAAAGTGAAATGGATGTTTTTAAATAATTTTCTGCCTTAAGAAATCGTGTACAACTAAAGCATTATATTTCCTTGCATTATTGCTTATACCATGCCAGAAATCTAACCCAAAAATAAAGGAAATGATAATTAACATATGGTAGCAAACTCTCCCTATTCACACTATCTAACGATCTGAACTGATTAAAGACGATATGATTTACAGCAATACATATGTTTGGATTAATTTATAATGATATCATGTGATGAATGTTCAAAATATTCAGAATTCAATGGCGCTTTTAATAGAGATGAGATTAAAGTACTAGAGAACGATCTGAAATTTTCGTTTTAAATCCAGTCTACTTAACCTAACATTGGAAAATACAGGGTGACAATTATTTAGCTATATGGAGAAAAAAAAATAATAAACTTGATAACGTCTGAACAATTGGAGCGATTCAGTTAAAACTTAGCAGTTGAATGCAGGGCATGTTGGAATTTTTTTAAGCATGCGCACTCGTATTGTTGTTGTTGTTGTTGTTGTTGGTTTTTCGTTGAAAATTTTAGAAAATGATCTCATCCCTATTATCCACAGTGACCCAGATCTCGAAAAGTGTTGAAGTCCTGAAAGAACACTTTGGAAAGCACATTCTAGCTTTGGGGTACCCAGAGGCCACTGAAATGGGAATTGCTTGGCCGCCATATTCTCCTGATCTCAACCCTTGTGACTTATTTTTGTGCGACAATATTAAAGACAAAGTTTACGCAAATAACCCCGGAACCATCACTGAGCTCAAAACAGCCATTTAGGACGTTATCGAAAGCATCGATGTCTCGATATTTCGAGTTTTGCAACATGCTGTGCGGCAGTGTTTTCACCAGCAGCTGGCATATCCAAATTGGTATCACGGCGGGAAAAACGCATTGCCGTCAGTAATAAATATATAGAAAACCGACTGATACGTAATAATTGCTATGCCAACAGATTTGCATAGTCATGGGTGTTCCTAATAAACTGACCACTCAGTGTATCATGGATTCTATCTGTAGAATATTTATTTAAGTCATAAAACCGACTTTTGGCGAAGGAGAAGGTTATTAATGATAAGTAATGAACTGCTACTACTCCTGCACATTTAATGTTGTCTTGTTAGACCAAACAATTGCTGTGAAAAAAATTCATGGAACAAACTCACTGATTTACCCTCGTATAGTAAAATCCTGTTACAACGTACCTCACTTTAATGTACATTTCAAACTAATGTACAAATTTAAAATCCTTGGCTGAAATCTATGCATTTTAATGCTAAAAAGTTTCAGTTTAACATACTTCAAATTAACGTACATTTAAAATTAACAAACTAATTTTATATTCTCTCGGTTAAATTATCCCTTCATTACAACGTACCATCGTTCAAATGTCTTGCTCTGATTGGTCAATGCCTTAAACAGCCCATGCAAAATTGGCAAATGGCAACAGATCAAAATGAAACTATACGTCATCGCTTAAGCCAATGGGCTAATTAGGCCAAGTTCGCATTTCATCAGTTGGTCAGGTAGCATATAGAAACCCGGAAATCTCTGCATGCAACTCGCAAGGGAACCCCACGAAGGCATGTTTTTTAAACGCAAGCACACCGTGGAAGCGATAGCGTTGTGCGGCAGCGGGGCGCTCCCGAAGTGAAAAGTTCAACAAACATGGCGATAAGAGGGGAACCAAAATCGTTAGCGGCGGTTGCCAAAGAATTGCAGTTAGAGCACTGTTATTAAGCATAAAAACTTAATTTTGCTGTAGAATTATTCGTCTCGAAGTAATTTATAAGATGAGGTAAGCATCCATGAATACTATTTTATTTAAAATCATAAAGTACTGCGATACATACCCCCTCACCAAGGCAACGTATTACTCGACGTTGCACATGAAGCTAGCATCGTGTTTGATTACCGAATTACTTAATAAAATGAAATAATAAATTAAGGAAATGGTTATTAATTACTCTAGACATTTTTTACTGGAAGGCAATTAGCTAAATGTAATAATCTATTTTAAAAAAAAAAATTGTTTAGAAACTTGAGAATCCATTCAATTGTCGTCTGCTGTCTAAATCCATTGATTTCATGTGAAGTGGATTCGTGCTTATTGCTGAGTAGTGGAAGAAAGAAGTTCAGTTAAGCGCATTAATACACACAGCCCCCTTTAACAATGGAGTCCTTATATGGCTATATGTGCTCAAATTTTTTCGTTTTTGCGGTTTATTTTGAAAGAAACAAAATTTCGCAGTTTCTTATTTTGCAAGCATCTATAGTAGCTTCAGATGAGTAACATATTTCAATTTGGTGGATTCCCTTGTCAGCCGGGACTTATATTATACGGCAACGAGATGGAAAGGTTTTACTTGCCCATCATCAATACGGTACGATCATACCACCATGTGTTTGTTTATTTTAATTTTAGTTTTAAGTACGGTGTGTCCACAAAAACACTCCTCGATTTTATTTGGTTATAAAATGAAAACCTTGGGGAAAATTGTGTTTATTTTTTGGGTAAGTGCAACAACTCATAAAGTTTCATGTGATATATGGTCATTACAGGCACTCAACATGTGCCCCACCTATAATACGGCAAACATCTAGGCGATAATCCCATCTTGGAACAATGATGGGGCAAGTTACTCCCAGTGAACCGTCTAAGTTTTGTGAAGATAGGTAGCATAGGAGCAGAGTTGCAAACAAATTTGCTCTTGACGCGTGATTGTGTTTACAGCTTGTGTCACATCGCCTAGATGTTTGCTGTGTGACAGGTGGGGCATGCATTGAGTGCCTGTAATGAACATATATCACATGAAACCTTATGAGTTGTTATCTTGTACCGAGGTAGATTATAATCGGCGGCACAGAGCTACATCTTCTAGATAATCTGCGGCATTTACTCCTTCGAGGAAGTTTTGCGCTATCCCAGTAACTAACGACTGCTACGAGATGACAGTAGCAGCCGGGACCGACAGCTTAACGTGCCCTCTGAAGCACGGGGGGTTCATGATGGAAGAGCTGCTGGCTGGACAACTAGCCCTGGCCACTAAGCAAATGGGTCAGACTAAAGTCCCCCAACAGCTGTACCCCAAATAGCCGTCCCACCCAGCAGTGGTCCTCAAGCCACTGGCTGTCACCCAGCCAGCAGCTGGCCGCACCTGAAGTTGCTTAACTCCATCGATCAGCGAGCCAACCAGGCCACGGCCACCCCCTTACGAGTTGTTACACGTTTACCCAAAAAATGAAAACAATAGGTTGATTTAAGTATAGATGGCAGCGCCTACGCTTTATGTATCTGAGGCTATGATGCTATGGTCGAAATAAGGAGAAAATCTCGGCAATATTAAGAATACTGTACAAGAACATGCATGTAAATTATTCAGTTCCACAGTGTTCGAACAACAATGTTAAAAACATAAATCTCAAGTTTCGTGGATTTCCTACAGATCGAAAACTTCAGTGAGGTTAAATGAGATGTCGTAGCCTAGCTCAATATTTAGCATTGTCACTTTCGTAAATCGTAATTCATTATAAAATTTGCTCACTGTTAGTCAATACTTGTTTATTTCCGTCAGTTTTCACTCCTATTAACTGAAGCTTTTCTTTCAAGTCTTTAACTTTCATCTTCACTAAACTTTAGTAAATAAACTAGAACAAAATTCATAAACTGTAGGGGATGCCATCTGGCGGTTAGATTTGGCATTTAAATCAACCTACGAGGGTTGGGGCATAAGTCATAGCAACTATTTTTTTTCTCATAGCTAAGGGATGGTATCACAAAACGTCATATGTCTCGAGGAAACCGTTCATTCATAGTATATTTCCATAACACCAGATGGCCCTGTGATTTCCTTTTGTTGCATAGAGAACAATGTTAAATCAGTTCTTAGTCAACCGCCGTGCAGGATGGATGTAACCAGAGTTGAACAACGCTCAATATAGCCGGTCTCCGCTGGCTTTGGTAAGAATTGGAGCACCCAGTATACATTCCGGATTTTTCTCCATGTGATTTTGATCTTATACGGATGGTAAGGAATAATTACGTGGTAGACAGCTTCGGACATGAATGGACATTGCAAATACCCATATTGTGCAACAGATGACGACCAGATTTCCACATGGTGACAGAAATGGTGAAGCAGATGATATGGGACTGTAACATCATTTCCTGTCACATCGTTGGCAGTATACTGTAAACGTTCAGGGGACTACTTTGAGGCCCTTTAGAACGGGTATGTGTGTTGTAATGATTCTGGAACATGAAAGTTGTAATGTTATATCAACTACCTTATAAACATGAAGAGCAAAATATTTCCGTGTTGCTAAATGTCCGTACATTTCCTCCATTCCTTGTCCTTTCATCTATATATTTCGCATTTTCCACCAACAGTCGAATTCTCACAAAAAAAATAATAGTTGCCATGACTTATGCCCCAACCCTCGTATATTCCCTAAGGTTTTCATTTTATAACCAAATAAAATCGAGAAATGTTTTTGTAGACACACTGTACATGTATATTTCTCATTGTGTACGTATATTAACATGGAATAAAAGCAAAATGAAATTGAAAGTGACAAGGAAGACGAAGATGAAAAAGGCTGTTTAGAACCAGAGGTAACGCTCATCTCAACTTTAAGTTATGAAAGAAAGCAGATGGTCATTATAGATTTTTTTAAAAAATTAATCAACTGTTACATTGAATAAACTAAAATGTTACACTTCATGTATTCTTATCTTTTTCCGTGCACATACTCTACAGTGTATATGCATCATTTACAAGCCCCACCCCGTTCAGTTTCAGAATAACGTACACCTCAGATTAACAAACAAAGTTCCCTTGGAGTAAGTTGTAACGGGATTTAACTGTATTTTGTAAAGTTTCGTGACACGTTAAATACAGTCGAACCCTGATAACTCAAATTGTCAGTGGGCCACATAAAAATTTTGACTTATCAGGTTTTTGAGTTAACCAGTAAGTCGAAAAACGAGGCTACATAGCCACTACAAAGATTACATGGTACTTACAATATTTCTATGAATTTGATTAGTTTTAATGAGATCCATATACAAATACAGTACAGACCCAGTAAAATATGGTCCGTTCCAACACAACATCAATTCCAATGCTGCTTTGGCATGGCTTCCGAATTCTACTTCTGTTACTTTTACATCGACAAAGCAATGAGACAGTGAAGTTTCGAAATAAAAATGGCAATGGCCAATCAGAAGTGTATGACTGCTTCTAAAAACTCGTTTGCGATCATTCATGTAATGAACTTTATGGTCTACATGAACACATCCTCTAAAAAGGAATGCACAATCGTCATCAGTTACTACATCTAAATATTCTCCTATTGAACGATCGCGAGCTGGGTAACAAAGCCAAGCTCTCCGTCTTCAAATCTATCTTTGTTCCCATTCTCACCTATGGTCATGAGGCTTGGGTAATGACCGAAAGAGTGCGATCGCGGGTACAAGTGGCCGAAATGAGATTTCTGAGAGGTGTGGCAGGTATTACCCTACTAGATAGAGTGTACAGCAGCACAATAAGGGAATCTTTAGGTGTTGAGCCGCTACTTCTCCGTATTGAGAGATCTCAGTTGCGGTGGTATGGCCACGTGATACGGATGCCGCAAACTAGCCTTCCTAGGCAGTTGTTATTTTCCAAGCCGGTGGGTAAGAGACCAAGGGGTCGGCCTAGAACCAGGTGGCTAGACTACATGGAGAATCTGGGTTCGAGTCGCTTGGATATTACCAGGGAGGGCATGCGCCTGATGGCGGAAGATCGTGATCGCTGGAGATCCTCCATAGGGCTGCTGCCCCCGCGACCCTAACGGATAAGCGGGTTTGAAAAGTAAGTAAGTAAGTAAGAACAATCGCAATGAACAAGTTTGATTTGCAATTTTGCGTTCGCGCTAAGTTTTCATTTTTAAAATGCCTGCTAGTGACTGCGAAAGATTCCTGCATTGTTTTTTTGTCAGGTGGATGTAAAAATTAAAGTTGAAAAATGAAATAAAGTTTCAACAGGCAAAGCTCGTTTTTTAAAGATAGGTTTTCCTTAAATTTAGGAATACCTATTCACTAAAACCAAAATTTCTTCGAGTTATCCGGGATTTGTTAAAAAATTTGCTTGAATTAATGAGTGAATTTTCTATTGAACAAATGCTCTGGGGGATGGGACTTAGAATATCGTTTGAGTTAACCGGGAATTTGAGTTATCAGAGTTTGAGTTATTCGGGTTCGACTGTAATACACTTACAATAAAATCATGAAACCATTTGTGTACCCTGTACATCAGCTTTTGCGGTCTCTATTTTTTCAGGCTTAATTTCAAGCTCGATATTTGTTTCCAGAATTTGTAATACTAAACTACATAATCATCTTTTCCTGGTATTGAGTTTGGAGTCCGTAACATTCAATCGATGAATATAAAATTAACTTTTTAACGAATTGCATACTCAATAATAGACATATAAAGCAAAATGTGTTTGATTATACTCTAAAGATTAAGGATCTCGAGATATAAGATTTTAATAGATCTTTAGAATACAGAAAGGACATACTATTTGCAGTATCATGGAAGATTAGGTTATTTAAAAACTTCCGAGTTATTACTTCCTAAATACCAAATACTGATATCATCTCAGTTTTCTACGGGTTTCCTCCTTCAGTATGGCTTTTAGCAGCTTTTAGAGGTGTGTACTCATCATGTCAAAGTAATACTTGAGATCTAATTCCTAATCTCAAAAAGAGAGGTATTAAGATTAACAATATTAAGGTATATGCGTTCTTTATTTTAAAAAAATAATCCTGCTATCGCTTATCATCGATTGAAACAGAAACTAATCCGAGAATACTTAATAAGCTGATTAATGTATCGCAATTCACTACTCGTGGCTCACCATATCATCATCATCATCATTGGTAACCTGCTTTCAACCAAAATAACTCCTCCACTTCATTTCTAAAATTATAAGCCGATCATAGGGCGAGATAGCATTCTTTTTTTTATATTATCATTTCCTCAAAAGATTTCATCGCATATTAATTAAATGTAAGCCTAACCCCCTTCTTTTTTTTTTCTTCTTCAATAACACATACGTATACAAGCAATGTTGTGTGGAGGAGGAGGCATCGTGCTGGAGTTTCTTAATTTGTCAATGCCCTTTTGCCGGAATGTTAGAAAGCAAATGCCAATATGAATCGAGCTAGGCGATCGTTAAGAAAGTTGTCTAAGTCATCGAAAGCAGAAAGAGTTGACACTCACCGGCAGAACAAAATTTGCACAGTGTAATTGCTTACAGTCCCAGCCAAGTTCCCGTAACGGGCAACACAATTGGTTATGTACGACGACGGTCGCTACTGCTTTTAATACACTATCAAAGCCAACTTGCCACGTATTTAGAATCTTTCGACGGAGGAAGCGCTTTAGGGTCGGCGCACCATACGTGCCGCACGAGGCGCCGCTGTACGCGAGTCACTGATCGACTGCCATAGCTCGTTTCCTCCGAGAAATATGAGTCATGAAAATGTTTATCAGTACTATCAAAACCACTCTACAACATCATCATCGTCGTCGTTATCGAGAAGAAGGAGGAGGCGATCTTAGTAAAACAATTGACCATGTATCTCGGAAGATGCTTTTAGAGATAAACAAATCTTGGATCGCCGTATCAGCAGACTACAAGCTTTGCCAAGTCGGAAATCAGGTGATGAAAGGGGATTATAAACAGTTTCGAATTACTCTGCTTGTTATTTCATAATATATTCAATATTTATATCATCATTTCAGTAATAACTTCAGTAAACGGAAAGATTGCTAGCGAAAGCAGGTAATCGTTGGCAGAGAGAAAATACGAGCCACCACTTGGCAACGAATATACATTTAGATGATGATTACTTGGCACTCGAAATGTAAATTTGTGCAAATTAAAATTAAAGTAAATAAATTGGTAAGTGCTCGTTTCGGTTTCGGTTTCTGTTTGCCGACTATCGTCTGGTAAGTATTCGTTTTACCAACTAAACGAATGTTTTTTTGGTTAATGTTTACTATCTGCACATCGCGACCAAGATAAATTAATTTATTTTTTAAAGACTGGGGGGC
>JAHWFO010029543.1:24650-59767 GCA_023313115.1 Rhysida immarginata
GCCAAATCATGGCGATGCCCAGTGTACCCTTTCCTCCCTGGCCTTATGGTATACTCTTCTCGCGATCGAATATTAATCATGCTGAGTTGTTCATTTGATGCAGATTTTTATTTCATGTACACTAAAATTAGTAAAACCGCCGTTTCTTCTCAATATTTGTAAAGTCGGTAAAACCATTTCTTTCTGAGATAAAAGCGCGTTCGGCAACAGTCACTCAGACGCTCAGAAAAGCAGTCAGATACCACGTGACAGTTCTCTCAGATCTGAGCCAGATCTGAGTGCCGCCGAATGCGCCTATTGGCAAACCGGAAGTCAATGTTTTAGGATTGAATACCAGAAATGGGCATTGTGTTATTGGCTAAGGTCAAAAACTCTCACCGGTGAGAAGAGTTAGCGTTTGGTCGGTCAGAAATCCCGGTGAGAAAATTGTGACGTCATTTCAACGCGGTCAGAAACGCCAGTTAGTGCTACTATGCCTAACCGCTTAGTCTCACCGTCCTCACCGAGAAAAAGACAGTTAGCCCAGTAAGAAATTACGTCATCATTCTCTCACTGGTGAGGGTTTTTGACCCCAACCATTAATGAAGTTACACATTGCTTTAAACAATGCTGCGTGTACGTTTTCTGTCGGAAGAAACAGAAACTTTGCACGCACACTCCGAAAACTTCAAAGAATGCATATCTCAAGTTTCGCATTTGTACCATTGTTGGGGACGGAGAAAAAAATTGTGGTGCATTACTTTCTGGGCTACCCTCGTAATCAGTCAACATTTGAAGACTATAATAGGGTCTAAAAAAAAATTAAGCAAAAGACTATGGAGTGGAACCAAGTTCTTATATAGATCGGGTATTTTATCCCCTCTCGGATTAAATTTATCATATACTGCTGCATCCACTGCCAAAAATATCTCAGTTCAAGAACTTAAAGATCCAAGTGTTCTCCTAATCCCAAATCTTTTGAGTGTCCACTGCAGGAAGAGAACCAGGTCTTTGCAGCGTCATTTTCCATCACGGCGCTTTCCATACACCAACTTTGCTGTTTGTATTGCAGCTGACTAATTATTTTGGTTAAGATGGTTGAAAAACAAAGAATTCATTGTTATAAAAGGACACTAAATTTTCTGGAACCACATAAGTCGTAGAAGTAGTCAAGATGAGTCCGATTTTTCTGTATGGTTTCGTTTATGATTTTCAGAGACTACGAGGTGAAGCAATGACTCCTTTGTCTCCATTGTAACGTCAATGTCTGAGATATTTTTTCTTAACCCTTTTTATCCAGGAATCCTTCAGGAATTTAAATAACTGGGTTATTTCTGCCCAGTGGATGCATAGCATGAGCCTTTGTTTTGGGTGTTGTAAATAGTGAACGAGATGTTTTCAAAATTGTGATAGATTATTTTAAAAAACACTGCACCTCCTAAAGTGGTAGGATGACAGTGATGTGTGACAATGATTTTTTTTTTTAATGTTTTGCTTAGTCTGATAAAATGTACGAGGGTGAATCAAAAAGTAAGTTACACTCAGCACCATCTGTGGTCGAAGAACGCCAGCATCATTCGCAGTTTTTACGGATGTTGCCTGTATGTCTATAATTGCAATGTGGTATGATCCCACATGTTCACGCATTTACTGCATACGCAAGAGTATTGTTGTCATGGTACAGCAACTGGTTATACACTCCAAGTTGGAAATTCGTGGAACAGTCCGTTTTTTGTGGGTGAAAGGCTTAAATTGCACTGAAGTGCATAAGGAAATTTGCAGTGCCTACGGGGATAATGTGATTTCTCGTCCTGCAATTGTGAAGTGGTGCCAGCAGTTCGAAAATGGACGAATACCGCGCAGAAGACCATCCACGTCCAACACTCTTGAGCATATTGTCCGCATTAATGAGATGATTCTGGACAATCGACGAATTAGAATTAAAGAAATCGCCAGAACGCTTAGCGTTTCTTATGGAAGTGTGCACTCGAATATTGAGAAACACTGGAGCTGATTTTTACCGCAGCGGCATGGAAAAGTTAATTTCACATTTCAGACAAGTGTTTACATAAGTTTGGTAGAGACTTTACAACACAACAAAGGGAGAACAGAGTTTCCGACTAATTTCGCCATTTATTCCCGGCTTTATCAAGGATACACACAAGAGGACATAAGCCTTTATATACAGAAAATATAGTACAGAATGAGAACATGATTGGATGAAGAAATAACAAATAGTAAATAATATAAATTGTACAGTGGCGACATTGAAAGGAGAATGGTTGGATAAGGAACCAATAACAATGAAATTATAAGGAAACCTTGAGAGGAAAATTAATTGAAATATAAAGGAAAAAGTGATGTCATAACACAAACAAAATTGAAAACGCGGACGTAGAAGAAGACTCATCCTTAGTTTACGTTAACTCCGGATGAGTCTTCTTCTAGGTCCGTGTTTTCAATTTTGTTTGTGCTATGATATCAGTTGTACCAATTTTATCGATAGAAACAGCACTATGGACCCCTTACTGAACGATTGCAAGTGTTTACAGTTGTTGGGTGATTATGTAGAAAAGTGAAATAAATGGTACACGTTACTTCAGAATGTGTGTATGGGATCTTAACTTACATCTGTTTTTACACTTACACTGTTTCAGAGTAACTTACTTTTTGATTCACCCTCGTATAACTTGTAAATTTTTGAATTTATTTTATCCTTTGTTGTTTTTACTTGTTTTTCAGGGCATTTCACCTGTAACCTTTCACTGTATCAGTAATTATTTGTATTAAAAAAGCTCTTAATTAATTGCAAACATTAAGCCTTCTTTTATGAATTAAAATGTAATTTGGACCAGTAATAAATAAAATTGGAAACTGCAGTGCCATATTTTATCGTTTATTATCATTTTACTCCATCAAAGATTAAACAAAGTTTATTATTATTATTATTATTTTTCCATTCTTGTTATTGTACAGTTGCTCTTTAAGCATTTGATTAAGTGTCCAAAAATTCTCAATAAAACCAACCTTAGACTATCGAAGACCAAATAATGAGATGGGATAACATTTTAAAAGAGATTTTTACTGTAAGGATGGTAAAACAATTTCCAAAGAAGAAACTATGAGGTCATAGCCTGGAAAGGGTCAGGAAATGAGACAATGCAACTTGTACGAGGTAGGAATGGATGTGCATTACCCGGACGGCAATGGTAGGGTCCATGTAAATTAGGATCTAAACATGTAAATTGTTCGTGTTCTCTCCTTTAAAAGAGAGGAAACGAAACGTGTAACTCCATTGTCGTACAACAGATCGCTCGACTAATGCGGAGCTGGCGGACATGCATCTCGTCTACAGTGAGGCACAGGGTAATGCTACTGAAGCATCTAAAATTGTTACAGTGTGTGGAGAAGTCAGTGATTCTCCAGACATCTTCACCAGAGTTCGCGAGAATCTAGTCTGCACTAAACACCTGCATCGAGGCTCAGGGTCGGCATTTTGAACACCTACGGTAATGTCATTCCTACCTCGTACAAGTTGCATTATGTCTGTAAGGATGCATTTCTGGATCCATGTTTATAGGAAAAATTTTGTTCCCCGCTACAAACTGTACATGGTATTTCATTTTTGATCTACCTTTCTGAATCACCCTGTATAGTAGTAATAGAAGTTTAAGTTATTTTATTCCATAACAATTAACATTTACTTCTTAATAAGGTGAAAACCACTTGAAATAATGTCATCGTTTCTAATATGACTTTCAGAGTTTTAAGTCTGAACTTGATAAGTTCTGTTACCTAGTTTGTTTTTTTTTATTTATAGTTGGAATTATAGTCGAACTTCGATTCCCAGATATTTTGTTTTCCCGGAACTGATATTATTTTTCGTCGGTTTCTGCACAACTGCTAATGAAACAATATTAATGAAACCCACATCCATCATTTCCTCGATCTATCGTTTTCCCGCATCTATGATTAAGAATTTTTGACCTCAAAGGACATTTTCCTGGATTGGTTGTGTTTTTTTTTCTTTTTAGCAAGAATAAGAGTTGGATCTTGATGCAGACAGGCATGTATTTTGATTTCCATGTGTCCACGACCCAGAATCTCAAGATGTGGTGTGTTAGTTGGGAAACAAGTGGAGGAGGGGCAAGTCGGTGATGATGACGATGATACTGAATCCGAACTAGTGCCACCACTCACACAAGCACTTTAGGTACGAATCCATGAGAACGTTTTTAATAGGCTCATGATATAAATGAAACTGATCGAGCAAACATAATAAAAACTTCAAACGAAAGGCTTCCAATAAACAATCAAAAATTAATGACGCAATTGGTTGACGCATCTGCACGGTGAGTAGAAGGTTCCTGGTTTGAATCCAAGCTGTGGAATTTTCTTTCCTGTTTTCATCAATAATTTAAACATCTGAGGTTTGGCATGTAAAAATCCTCATAAGACCATTCAATATTTACTCTTTAAAAAATTAATGACTTCTTTTTTTTTAAGTAATAATTTACTTAAGAGCGGAGATTATACTGGGTGATCCAAAAGTGTGTTATAAGGGTCGTACAAATGAAAACGAAAATTATTTATTTTTTCCAAAGTTTATACAAGGAATTTAAAAATACTCTCCAGATGCGTTAAGGCATTTATCCCACTGTGTAAGAAGGCGTGTAATTCCTTTATGGAAGAAGTCTTTCGGTTGTGTGTGGAACCATTCCAAAACGCTCTTCCTTCACTTCATCGTCCGACGAAACCTGCGGCCTTTCAGATGTTTCTTGAGATCCCCAAACACGTGAAAGTCACATGGGGATAAGTCAAGGCTGTAAGGTGGATGCTGCATTGCTTCCCAGTTGAACTTTTTGATGAGGTCTGCCGTTGCTTTCAAGGTGTGAGGACGCGCGTTGTCATGGAGAAGAAGCACTCCTTCTGAAGAAGTTCAGGACGCTTGCATTTGATGGCCGCACGCCGTGCCTTCAATGCTTCCCCATATCGTGCTGCGTTAACTGTGGTGCCTTTTCCAAGAAACTCCAGTAAAATTGGGCCTTTGCAATCAAAAAACATGGTCAACATCACTTTCCCCCTGCTATTTGCGATTGCTTTTGATTTTTTCGCGATTTGACTTTGATTTGTTTGCGATTGCTTGTTTGGACAAAGCGATCACTCGCAGAGCTTTGAAGCGCGAGCTATCGTTCTTTCTCACGTGATGCAACACTTGCAACCTATTGTTCAATTTCTCACATGGTGCAGACGACGTGTTGAAAACAAAAACTTACGATCTTACATGTCTTTTTTTTTTTTCCCCACACAAATTTTCGTTTTCATTTGTACGACCCTTATACATTTTTTTTACATTGTTACACTGTTTTCTTCAGTGTTTGCTTTCCAGCAATTCAATGCTTTCATAAAGGCTGATTTCCATTTAGTGTCGGTTTGGCGTCTCGTCATGTGCGGTGTCCTTTTTTGCAATCGTCGCCTGTGAAATGTGCCCTGATTAGCTTGCGAGTGCGGTCGTTTTCCATTTAGCGACTTTCAACCGTTATCCTGACTCTGGTCTGATCTGATTGGTCGAGTCACTGCAAACAATTGTCGCTCTCTCAAGGTGATGGAAAAAGAGGATATCAACCACTCTGATCACGTTCACGGTTTGAATTTATTACTATATCATTTTTACTTAATAAATAAATGATTCACCAAATTTTTATAACCTGTTTATTAATAAATTCACAAGGGAAAAGTCGTGAGAACCCGTGTCGGCAAACAGCAGCTACAGCAGCCATGATTCTCCATCTGAATCGGCGAAGACAACTACCCAGAATCCATAGCGAAGTAGATCGCACCTGACCGACGTCAAACAGACGCAGACGCTTAACAGATGCTAATTGGAAAATGAGTGCGTTTTTCAAAAATTCCCAAAAAAGACGCAGATGCCTAACAAACGCTAAATGGAAACCAGCCTTTAGAATCACGAGGCACGCGCAAACACTCAAAATGTCGTTAACAACCTAAAAAAATGTAATGCAATTTTGGACCACCCGGTATTTTATAATGTATTATAGAATATTTTGTGTTCATTAATTTTCTTTATTAAATAATTACAGGGTGGTCCATAAGTCTGTCCCCCCTCCCCCTTTTTATTTTTTGAACCGAAGCAGATATGTCAATTTTGATGAATCCAATGAATAGGAAGTTTGTGGGTGGCCTATCCCATGGTGCACTTTTTATCATCCCAAATATGCAAATTAGGACACATTCAAAATTTATCTCAAAAACCGTAAGGGATAGAGAAAAAAACCCAATTGCAAACTTGTTCAGCATAAAAAAACAAACAAAACAAAAAAAAATCATCCAAATCGGACCAACTAATCACCCACAACCAGAAGATCATGTTGACCATTTCCGGAACATTGTAGCTTGCCATCCTGGAATTGTTCTATCTTCTGTGTGCTGAAACATGCCTTTTATTTACTTTTCCGCATGAAAGTGAATGCGAGTATGGTAATTTATGTTAATTTTTTGATTTGCATGCTTTACATGGCGGAAATATCAACATTCAGTTTTCCTTATACAGTGTGACTGTTTGTAAGCTACACTGCGCGATTGTGGGTGATTCGTTGGTCCGATTTGGATGATTTTTTTTTTTTGTTTTGTTTGTTTTTTTTATGCTGAACAAGTTTGCAATTGGGGTTTTTTTCTCTATCCCTTACGGTTTTTGAGATAAATTTTGAATGTGTCCTAATTTGCTTATTTGGGATGATGAAAAGTGCACCATGGGATAGGCCACCCACAACTTCCTATTCATTGGATTCATCAAAATTGACATATCTGCTTCGGTTCAAAAAATAAAAGGGGGGGGGGGACAGACTTAGTATATACTATACTGTATGAGCAAATTAAGTGTCTTTGTTCATTTAATACAAGCTTCATCTATTGTTTTTCTCGCGTCCATCGTTTTTTCCAGTTGTCCCCCAAAAAAACGATGAATCGAGGTTCGACTGTATTTTTATGTTGCTCCCCTCGATTTTATACTCTGATACAATCACAATGAGGGAAAATAAACTTGATCATCCATTTCTCTCAGATTACGTTCTTTTATCTGTTATCATAATTGGAGCTTGCATTATGCTATCTCCTCCTAAGTTTTGAGTGATATTCACATATTATTAGAGCATTGAACATAAACAGAATATAAATAACAAATGGTTTGAAATATACAAATATTCATTAACATTGGATGTTCATAAAGTTACCTTTATTAATTTTTTCTGTAAAATTAAAAAATAATAATTGTTATTGTCATGTGCTGCTAATTGTTGAGGAGACATTTAATTTAAATGCTTATTAATATTTACAGAAAATTTTTTTTTCAATTATAGCCAATGTTCTTGGAAGGTTTGGTCAACTTTTGATCGCATATGGTAATGGCTGCTGATTATGTGTATAATTTTTTATAATGTTAAAGGTGATGCAGTGGTATACTAAATATTTTATTTTTTTAGTTTTAATATTTCTCAGTGTTCTTTGATCCTAAGTATTACTTCTCTTTTAGATGAGGCAACATATTGGTATCTTTACGTTCTTGACATTTTTATTCATTAATTGTGGATTGTACCCGTATTATGTTGAGTATTTGAAGAGGTAATTGAACATTGTAAGTTAAATGTACTGTTATAAATTTTTTTCTCTCCCTCTCTTTTTTTTTTATTTTTTTTATTTTTTAATTAAAATTTAAGTTAAGTATTTTCATCAAATTGAAGTTGTCTTTAAACTGGGGTTTGCAAATGAACGGAGGGTTGATTCAGATAAAATGAGACGACTTTGCAGTTCTGTTACGATGGTGTAATACCATGGCGCCACCGCCGGTTGTGATCGATGTGAGAGCCACGTTGTTGGACTATCGCCCGGCACCGTAATTTCCACTGTTGCAGGCTGAGTTTGAGGGATTCCATGAGAAGTTCCTTCCACACCTGCTGACACACTTTCCATAGCCCATCAACGGTTCTTGGTCGGCGATTTCCGAGCCGTCGTTTCAGGAGACCAAAACCACAGAAATCCATCGGTGATGCGTCAGGAGATTTTACAAGCATGTGAGAGAAGGGAATAACTGGTATGCCCGTCTCCTGTTCCATCTTCCTGTAGTAAGCCACAGATGACTCGGCAGTGTTCAGTTGTGTGACCGCGCGCTTTATGACATCGCTCCAGCCCAAGATTGTCATGAATTATTCTGGAGACTGTTGCCTGTGAAATGCCTTTCCTTTGGACTAGACTTTTCTGTGTGGGGGGATTTTCTTTCAGCACTTCAGACCGGATTTCTCGCACCACCTGAGCTGGACATGTTGGCTGGGGCTTGTTTCTGGTCTGCTTCTCTGCTCGTCCGTGTTCATTAGATGGTCGCAATTTGTTTTTTTTTTTATTATTCGACCCACAGTAGCTTTGGATACCACAATACCATTTCGTTTGCATAATTCCACAATGCACGAAAGACTGAAGTTAGCGTCGGAAAGGCCAAACATATACCCTTCCCAAAAAGGTGTGATTTTGGAAGCCATGTTTCAGTACGAAATGTCCCAAATAACGGCAACAAGTGTATACAAAGCTAATCCCCATGAATAGTGGACGAGTCATGCAAATCACGTTCTGTCAAGGCCATACGCGGCGTTTAAAGTCGTCTCATTTTATCTGAATCAACCCTCTGTATTCTTGATATATAAAAAATCGTCGAACATCATACATATAACAACTTCCGAGACTTAAACATAATATTGTCTCTCTCTCTCGTTACTGTATTTCCAGAAAACTGAAGTTAGAAAATTTGATATCGATAGTCAAAACGTTTTTACAAATTAATGATGCAAAATAGGAAAGAAAATTCTGCAGCCTGGATTCGAACCAGGAACCTTTGGCTAAGACCGCCAACGCGCCAACCAATTGCGCCACTGCGGCCATGAAAGCTAACCGCTATTTACATGACCTTAGGGCTTGGTTGGAGCAATTACCTAGTTCGCAGGCCAGGACTATCTTTCCTAAGGCGTTAAATTCATTAAAGAATAAATCAGAAGATCTTCAGTGAGGGTTTTATTGTACACCAACCTCAGCTGTTGAAATTAATGATGAAAAGAAAATTGTACGCCTTAAGAAAGATAGTCCCGGCCTGTGAACTAGGTAACTGCTCCAACCAAGCCCTTAGGTCATGTAAATAGCGGTTAGCTTTCATGGACGCAGTGGCGCAATTAGTTGGCGTGTTGGCGGTCTTAGCCAAAGGTTCCTGGTTCGAATCCAGGCTGCAGAATTTTCTTTCCTATTTTTCATCATTAATTTGAACAGCTGAGGTTGGCGTACAATAAAACCCTCACTGAAGACCTTCTGATTTTTACAAATGTTTTTAAAATTACAAAAGGTGTTCAAACTGTAGACCATGAGCAGCAATGCATTCATCACATCATCTTGTCATTGAATTTCTGAAACTGCCGAAAATCCCTGCAGTATGGTCATTTGCAGCTACAATTCCCACTACCAGGTCTTTAGGTCCGGCCATGGAGGTGGCCAAGCAACTGGTCAATCCATCGATAATGGAACATATTGTCTAAGTGAAGCTGACAGGTGTATTGAAATGGGCTGGTACTCTGTTGTGTTGGAACCACATGATTCTTCAGACAGTCCAGAGAACAACATCAAGCAACTCCGTTGTATGTATGATATTTGACATGATATTTGATATTTATGTATCAAGGATTCATTTACGACCTCTGGTTTTAGGCAAAATATATTCAAAATAAGGTCCTCTACCACCCCTAAAATTTTGTACACAGAGTTTGTAAACACCATGTATATATTAGTTTGTTCATTAAAAAATGGGCCAGCAGATATTGTAGAAACAGTACCTACAAAACCTTCAAAACAGGTGCTGTTCCCTGCTGTTGGCAGCACTGTCGAGCATGGAAATTATAAGCAGATGATGGACGCGCAGCGTGGCCGTCCAGTCAGTGAGTTGCTGTGATCGCGACGTGAAAAGGCCACAATGGCTGAGGCTCGTGCAACAGGCCTGTTGTTGTGGTGTCAACTGATGCAGGACCCATTGCACGTGCACTTTACGGAACTTCAGCATCTTCTCGATTGTGGCCTGAACCTTTCCGCAGCTGAGTCAGTGACTGATGCACAAATGTCCGTGATTATCACGCGACGGTCGTTCCTGGTGAGGTCTTCCATTTTGCCAACATGCTCATCTGTCACTTCTTTAGATGCCTGCATTGCGGCAGTTTCACGCTGCAATCACAGCAACTGACTGACTGGACGGCCATGCTGCGCGCTGTCATCCGTTTTTAATTTCCGTGCTCGACAGTGCTGCCAGCAACGGGAAACAGCGCCTGCTTTGTATTCGTCAGATTCGTATCTACATCTTAGTCCAGTCTCCTGGTTTGTGCATACGGTTCTTTTTCTACAATATCTGCTGGCCCGTTTTTTTAATGAATGACCTAATAAAAAAAAGATAACTTTAGTATGTTGAAAATATTTAATAACTACAGTCGAAACCCGTTAATACGAACTCTGTTAATACGAAAACCTGGTTAATACGAAAAATTTTGCTGGCCCGTCCCCGTGAATGATATTTACATGTAAATTCATCCTCTTAATATGAACGATTTTTTAATTAAAGTCCGGTTAATACGAAGGAAAATTTCAGAAATTTACTAAGAAAATAGTGATCAGAATAAAAATTCTAATAAGTTTTCGAAGTATGCAATTTTCTAAAATAAAAATTAAATGTTTTCTTTTATCTGTTACCACTGACTTCTAAAGAATCACATGTTCTTTCGGGCGTGACGAACACCACTAATCACGTGGTGTTCACTAACGCGAATCTGATTGGTTCTGTATGAGAGCGCACTAGTTTCAAAAGAAATTGAATCAAGTGGCAATTTTAAACAGGAATCAATCGGTCTTCTTCGATACAGACTACATAGCTGCAGACTACAGACTACACTACGTACTGCTACACAGCTGCTACACCATGTCCGACGTAAGGAAAAAGAAACTAAAGGATTTTTCGCTAGAAGTGAAATTAAAAATTCTAGATGCCGTTGAAAAACCAAATGCAAAAAAAAGGGCAGATTGCTAAAGAATTTGAAATTCATCTGTCAACTTTGTCAACGCTAATAAAAAACGCTGAAAAAATAAGACAGCGAGCAGAGACAAGTGGGACACTTAAAAGGAAACGGATGCGAACAGCAACACATGAGGAAATGGAAGAGGCATTGTTGAAATGGTTTCAACAAGTAAGTTTACTTTTTTCCCGATGACGAGATCGTTCAACAGTGTCTAGATAGAAACCAAGATGGCGGAGTTGAAAGTGATGATGATCCCGGGCAAATTCACCACACTGCTCCGTCAACACAGCATATGATTACTGTGATGAATGATCTCAAATCATTTATTTTGTATGGGGAAAATGTTCCTCTAGATTTATTTACGTTATAGTCAAAAGTAAATAATGTTTTAAGCAGAAATTTAGTAATGTCATGTAGACAGACCAAAATAACAGTTTTTTACTGAAGGAACGGAATAAAAATGTGTGTATTTTGTAACAATGATTTTACTATGCTTATTTCGAAAATCATCAGGGTTGATGGATAATACGATTTCCGGTTAATACGAAAAAGATTTATGGTCCCGACGATTTCGTATTAACGGGTTTCAACTATATATTTCTTTATTATTTCTTTAAATTTTAATTTTCAGGGATTTTTTTTAAAATATAAATAAGAGGGAAAATGTTTAACAATACATTTAACTTATAATTAATTTTTTCATAATGCTTTAAAGCTTTCTTACAATTTTGAATTCTAATGATCAATGTCAAAATGCAAGCTCCAAAGATAAAAGACAGAAAGAAATGATAACCATCAATATTAATTCCCTGTAACTAAATAAAGAAAAGTTAGGTTTCCAGTTAATGTTGTTTCACCTTAAAGGTAAACTCCACGGGAAAAAAAAATCAACTTTAATCCAGGTTAATAAAATATTTATCATTCAAAATTTTTCTTTTTTTTTTTTTTAATATTTTATTAAGAAAAATGCCTCGGAAAATTGAAAATTTGCATGGGATCTTCCATTCCTTCTCCACAGAACACGACAGAACAAGCTGTCATTTCCTGCCGCGAGAACCTCAGGGAATTTTGTCGCCGAGATTCTAGTCGCTTAGAACGATTCTACATATCGTAAGATTTTGCTAACCTGTTTAATGTCGGAATGCCTTCAATTTGTTCTCCGTTTGGATTTGTAAATAGACATTCAGATAAAAATTTCACGTTTCATAGATTTCCACAATCAGAATCGATTAAAAAACAGTGGATCAGTTTTTGACAGCAAGGGAACTGGTATCCAACTCCAAACAGCATCGTGTGCTCATTTTGAAGCGTCTTAATTTGTCTACGCATCCGCAGTTTTAAATTCAGTATCAATTCAAACAAGAAATTCGCTGAAACTAGATCACGTATTAGGTGGAACTATATGCTCTTCCAACTCTAAACGGGCCTGGCGTTCTTCAAGAACAATGACCGCAACAGCGTGTAAGGCATGAGGAAGTAAGCCTATCTGCTGTGTAAGGCACACACCGCCCAGTGTAATGTGCACACGCCGACGCGGCTAGCAGAAGGTCCCGTTTCACGGTTTAATGCATATGGCTGTATATCGCAGAAGTTGCAGTAGCATTTAATTCTGCTAACGACCCTTATATATCGCTGTCACTATTATCAAAATCGCAGTCGTCACTACCGGTCTTGTTTCATATTCATAATCCATTGCGATGCCCAACTGACAACTAACCGATAGCTTGCAATGTGTGACGTCATAAATTCGAAACTCCTTCGCACTTCTCGGCAACTTACGTAACAGTTGCCGAACCATGGCGCCAGTGTCTATCGCAGGGTGAGGGAAAAATGAAAGTTTTTTTATATATTTTGTCAATTTTGAGTATGAATTAAAAATTTTTATATATGCTACGATGTTATTGAAACTTTCATCTTTAATTTTAAACAAAGTTGTTTTGGGTGTGGAGTTTACCTTTAAGATATTAAGGATTTATAATTATAATTCCACCTGTAAGTTTTGCTTTATTTTTATTCATCACTCTCGTATCTGTCAGCATTAGTATGTTTAGATTTAGATTGCGTTAGGTTGAGATAGATTTCAAAATGAATAGAGCTTGGGCTTATTTTCTAGCTCACGTTTCGTTTTCATAGATCACCAAAGTTTGTGTCTTAAACAGCTTGCTATACCGATTCAGAGCATCCAATTTTCTGTCTTACCCCACCTATCACTTGTAAATGCAGTCCCGAGATATTTAAACTTTCCACCTTTCTCAGTGGGGCTCCCCTGACTTGAAAAGCAGACCGAGCCTCTTTAACCCACTTGCTGGTTAAATGGATATTTCCATTTAAAATTTCATTATCTTTACTTGCAGAAATCTGATGCACCCCACAGGCTGTATAAACTTCTCGTTATGCTGTAAAAAGTGGATAATTTCATATTATCAGGAATAACCATGAAATTTAATAATGCAGTGAAAGGATTAAAGGACCAGAAACTTAAGTCTTAGGCACACTAATTTTCATCTTCACACTTGGCTCCAAACCGATCTAGAGCATGTTAAAGGTCTATGCAAGAATTTAATTTCAGTTATAAAAATACAGTGAAACTTCCCAATGCCGGACATCTATGAGACACTATAAAGTGTCCATTATTCAGAAGCGTTCGCTATTAAGAATTTTTCCTTTTTTTGTTGATGAACAGCATCGACCTTTTTCTTTTAAAGTGAGACTTTTTCTTTTTCCAGCCATTAATCTAGAAACCAAACAAGTAAAATAGGCCGTTTGTCAATTCGTAACAGTACACCAGCTACGTGTTTATTCACGTAGGAATCTAGGCTACTGAAAGAATGGTTTTACTTACGTAAGCAGAGAACACACACAAGCAAGAGCTCTTTTTTGACCAATATGTTGAGAATTTTTCACCACTCGCATTTCTGTTTAAAATCGAAAGTGAAAGTAGTTTCCGCTATTAAGAAGTCAAAAATGAAAAGTTAGTGCAGGGAGTTATGCAACTTGAGTGTCCGCGTTCGATAATAAGAAGGTCCGCTATTTAGAAGTATTGCGCCCATAGAAGACGATGTAATTTTGCCGGGAACTAATGTAGTGTCCGCTACAGAGAAATATCTGCTATTCAGAAGTGTCCGTTAAGGGAAGTTTCACTTTACTGTATAATCCACTTAAGTTGAAGTGTTAGGGGACCATGAAAATAGTTGGACTTACACGATATTACCAAAACTAGAATGTAGGGGAAGGGATTTCAAATTTATCTCGACTTTTATAGAATATTATTCAAATTATTCAAAATAATATTGACTTAACTGACTTTGATCTATATGGATTATACTGTATTAATTTATAGAATATTATTCAAAGATTTGATAAAAATTATTTTTTTACGAGAGTTGATCGAAAAGTAATGCCTCCATGGCTGTAACTTATTTGGTAACCAATTTTCACATTTTTTTTTTTTTTTTGTACTTGATAAATACATTTTTTCTCAATATATTGCAATATTCACTTTTCAACATAGTTCTTGTACTTGCACACATAGTCCTCATCGTGTCGAGGATTGTTATGTTGTTGTCCTTTAAGGTGCTTTTTCATATTCGGAAAGCGGTGAAAGTTGCAAGGCTCAAAAAAGTCGGAATTCTTCTTGTGAAAAGAGATGGAGACTATATCGCAAAGTGAATAGTGCATTACATAGAAGACAAATATAAGTATTAGGTAGAAAAAGAATTTTGAAAATCAGTTACCAATTAAAGTTACAGCTATGGAGGCATTATTTTTCGATCAACCCTCGTATAGTAAAAGTTAGTCTTCAGGTGCAAGTCTTCATCTGATAATTTGACACAATATCCCCCTCGAAAAATTATTAATTTTGAAAGATCTAGGAATATAAATTCCAAATTTTCGAATATAACAATTTATTATGTAAAGTATGCCTCAGCATTGGGATACAGTAACAAAATACCATTTGTTTCGTTTTTTTGTTTTGTTTTTTTCTGTGTATGAGTCTTTATAAGAATATTGTTATCCACAAAAGCAATAAACATGATTTCTTTTTAAGGGGGGTTGAGTGCTTCCTAAATCCTCTCGTTAAAGCTGTACATTAAGTTTCTAAATTGTTCTTCTGCCAATATCATTCTCGAGTATTTTAATCAAATTTAAAAGCACTGCTTCCTCGTATTCTGCATGTCTCAATTTTTCTTTTAAATTGCATATCAGCTTTACCGTTTATCAGAGAAGTATTTCAGATGTATAAACATTGTATCTCAGATTTCAGATATTTACACATTTAGTTGATCATATGAAAAAAGAAATACTTCATATTAAAAATAACATGCACTGCAGTCTCTAGATATATACAACTATTACTAAACATAAAACTGCCGTGCATTATGTACATTTATAGACTGATTTTTAGCAAGTTGTCATGGTAAGTAATATTGCGGAGTGGAAGGTGGATAATGTAGTAAAATGAGTCAGGGAAATGGTTAAAAATAATGAATTGTTTGATTTCTTCCATTTGATTTTAAAAGTATAACCCAGATCTTCTGGAAATTAAAAAAAAACTTGCAAAAATTAATAGTAGGAAAAACTCTTGGATGTTTTTAAAGATGAGTTTCGAAAAATCTTTCGGTATATGCAGACTTGGAGAAAGAGCTCCAATTGCAACCTAAGATGGCTTCATTTATTGTGTAGATGATTTCATTTAATGTTTTAATAACGGTGGCGATAACGAAGGATATCTCCTGGTATGTGCGGCATGAAAGTGGGCTCGAAACCTGGAGCACCCCCATGTACGTAAGCTACTTGATAAGATGAATATACCAAGCCATGATAAACAGTTTTCAGTGCAGACCAGGTTGCTTTTTTCACACATTTTGAAGCCTATTGAAAATTAAAAAAATTAAAAATTACACAAAATTTAAGTATGAAAGAAATGCACTAAACAGGGTGTTGGAAAAATATACAGGACACTACTGCTGGGTAGCCCATCCTCTTGCTTCAGGGGCAGCTTCATAAAATGATAATTGGGAAATTTTTTGTTAACCCATTTACGCCGAAATTGGTAAAAATGGATATTGAGACTTCATATCTTAAATTTATATTCTGTAGCATGTAAAGACATAAAAAATTACAAGTATATAATTAAGAAGGGACTTAAACTAATAAAATTGAAAAGATTACTAAATAACAAAGCTTCTAACAGTCCAAGTAATCTCAAGTTCACTGTTCCTGGCAATAATTTTCACACCTCATAGAAACAGACTTCATTGTTGACTCGGGGTGTGTTTGTTTAGTGCAACGAAAGCGACGAAGTTAACGTGACTGCTTTGATTAGTCTCGTCAGCTCGACTACTTCCGTTGGTTATTGCCAGTCACGCTAACGCAGTCACACTTCGTCGCCCGACTGAGTTGACGAGCTAAAACGATCGTCAGCTTCTGCTGGATTACCATTCAAGCAGCCATATTCAAGTCGAAACGAAACCAAGGCAAGCAGGATGAATTGAAAATATATCTAGCAATCTTTCAATCATATATACGATTTTTATAAATTCGATGTAATAATTTTGGTTTACTCCAATATAATTTTTCGGCTTAAATCGGCGTAAATGCAATTACGCGCATCGAAAGCCATTTTAAAAATAGTCGGATCGACGAATTAGTTTGTTTTCGTCACTCTGACGACTGTCACGATTTTGTTGCTTGGTAGTCTCCTTCGTCGCTTTCGTCACACATCATGAAATGATAATGATGAAAAATTTTGAATTTTGAAGGTCTATAAGAATTTGAATTTTGAAATTGAGGTCCAAAAAGTTGACAATAAAAATTTCGGCGTAAATGGATTAACAAAATAAAATTTCCCAATTATCATTTTATGAAGCGGCCTCTGAAGCGAGAGGATAGGCTATCCAGCAGTACTGTCCTGTATATTTTTGCAACACCCTGTACAGTTGGGTGCAAAAAGGTTTTTATCTGCTCTGTAGGAACTAAGCTTACCGGATGTTGATCGGCTGCAAAATCAGGTACTTTTACAGAGAGTCAAGGCAGATTAGACTGGAGCTGTCCCTTCCGAATGAAAATAGGGTAGCAGGTATATGCTTGAGATGTGCTATTCATGTATTCAACTAAGACTTAAGTCTAGACCTTTTTGCACCCGACTGTACATACAATAAATTATTTACC
Source organism: Rhysida immarginata (assembly GCA_023313115.1). Lineage (NCBI taxonomy): Eukaryota > Metazoa > Arthropoda > Chilopoda > Scolopendromorpha > Scolopendridae > Rhysida > Rhysida immarginata. The sequence continues at coordinate 41,906 of JAHWFO010029543.1, forward strand.
CGAAAAAGTTAAGTTAAATTATAATGATTTATCATCAAGTTAATGGAGATTTTGCAGTAAGAAAGAAAACACACACAGTTCTGACAGGTTTTGCCTTTTATTCTTAGCTTTGTCAATTTATCCATGACAGTCAAGAATAAAAGGCAAAATCAGTCGGAATTCTGTTTTTTCTTTGCTGCTAATATTCCAAGGCTTCCATCAACTTAATAAGAATACTGTAAAATCTTAAATACACGCCCGGGCATCTATTTGTTTCAATGGTCTGAACCCATCCACCCCTCCCGGTGATTAATCGAGACCCGGCGTTAAGGGCTATTCCCAATAACAGGGTGTCTAATAGGATGTCCCAAAACAATTGCGTAAAATTCCCCGGCTTTTTCCGGTTGATCATGTAGTTTCCCCGACCAATTTTTCGTTCCAATTTCGCATTTTTTTGCTAATTTTGTAAAATTCCCTGTCTTTTCCCAGTTTTCCCGGTCGCTAATCACCTTGCAATAAATCCGACAAAGTTTTGAATTGCAATTTAATAAAAAAAAAAAAAAAAAATAAAATTTTTTTTTTTGTAAAACTATAAATTAATAATTAGATAATATGATCTTCTGGTTCAGAATCACTGGAGATAACTGCCTCATTATTTTAAAGTTCTTCATCATCTTCGATCTCTTGCAAGGTAATGGTTTCTGAATCCTGTATAGAATCACACAATTTCAGCAATATATCTCTCCCGGCAGGGATGTATTGTTCAGGGTCTTTCGTGCTGCTGTCGTTTTTCGGCGATTTGAAAGATGACCCGAAAAAGACCCGGCGTTTAATCTATTTTTTACACCCCAACTGGCGTGTATTCAAGATTTTATGGTAATACAGAGCTCTCTCTCCAATTCATAGAGTTAATGATTTTTGTGAAATATTCAAGAATTCTACGAGGGGCTTTCAAATTTGACCTGGACTTTATTTTTGTAACTTTCATTGTTGGGATGGCAACTACCGCCTGTCATGCAGATGCAGCACCACTCATCCGGACTTGTCCTATGAACTTTTGTTTCATCTTGCTGCAGGGAATTATCATCAGAAATTTGTGACAGGGGTTTATAGATACACCCTGTATAATGGCCGTGGTGAAAGTGAGAGTTGGGCGACCCTGAATAAAACCTTAACATGTGACTCGTTTTTTTTATACAGTGAAACTTATGTTTAAAAGAAAGCTCAAGGGATCTACAAAATTTACCGTTATATCAAGGTTCAGGGGACCAGGATAAATTTTCGCTGTATCCAGTTCTGTTAAATACAAGTTCACAGTACCAACTTTTTTTAATTGGCCAGTTATTGAAGTCAATGACATAATGATAAAGTAAATTGTAAAACTAATCAATCACATTCACATTTTGTATGGCAATTTCCAAATTTATAATAATTTTTTCTCTCTCAAATAAGATTATAAATTATATGTAGATTAAATTTAATATTTTATTCAACCAAAATACTGCCACACTATCTAAAATAACAAATGAGATCTGTTTACAAGTAATAATTTAAAAGTAGAAGTTTGATAAGATTGTAGAGTTTAGTGAAAATGAAATGTTTTGTAATTATCAAGATCCAAAGTACCCAATAGATAGTTTGAAAACATGATCAGCTAGCCTTTTCTGATGCTTTTAAATACACTTTTAAGTTTAGTATAAATTTGGAAATAAATTAAATGAGTGAAAGCAAGTAACTCTTGGATCTCAAATCATAAATAGAATACTCCAGTTTGTCGTCATAGTAAAAACAAATCCAGTCATTCATCAAATGTGCAAATTAATAATTTTTGAAGAAATAAAAATCTTAAAAACAATTGTAATAAATACAAACCTGTATAAATAATTTCTTAGATTCCTTTTTCTTTTTCTTCTTTTGCTGCCTTTCCAAGTCTTCCTCGACATCGATTTCTTCTGCAAGTTTTTTATAGGAACGTTTATTAATCCATTTTCTAACTGAATTGTTTTTCATCATCTCTCTTCTATATTCAAAATTCAAGAGGTTTCAACTTAAATTGCAGCTTTGAATTGCACTGATCTGCCAAGCTTTTTTTTTTGTATCACATGACAGCTTATTTTTTATATTCCAGTGATGAAATTTGATTTAGTGGGGTTGTTTTTTTGTTGTTTTTTTTAAGTGAGCCAGTAAAAATTCTTCAGAACAGATCTGAAGTTGCACTGAAAATGTATATATTGGTGCAATTTTTGACTTAACATCTGCAGTTCCACCAGCTCGAGTTGTGCTCAAATCTCATAATTCCAGCAATGATAAAATAAACTCCGAGTCCAAACTTTATCTGAGTTTAAGAGTCAAACTTTTTTTTCTGGTTCCAGATTAAACAGATAGTGTTTCCTCTGCTGTTTTCACTCCTAAATTATAAATTTAGGAAAATTTAACAAATGCAGGCTTGTTTCACGCTACAGACAAAATAACTTGGCGGGAGAAGAAAAGATTTGAGGAAAGACCACCAAGAATTCAATTGTGAAGCCAATTATTTAATTAAATCGTCCAAATGAGCAGGATGTGACACCAATGAAAATTTACTGTACTGCACGGATTTCAAGAGCTTAATTCATACGATTTAAATATGTAATTATCAGAATTCTAAAAATTATTCATGGTTTATCGGGATTGTTCTTTTCATAAGAGCTAAATTAAATAATTAAGACAATATTATGGCTGTAAGATCGTTTATTTGTCTATGGAAATTAAATACATATTTTTTTTTTTAAATCTTTAAAGTTTCAATGATTTTGATTGTACGACGACAAAAAAGGGCTGGAGTCTGGGAAGAAGCAGAATGCTAATTTATTGTTGCATTCTTAGGACTTTGATCTTGATTGTACAATGACTTCTGAAAGTTTTTACTTTTAAGATAAGAAAATCTGCACATCAAATCAAAACATGTTGCTAATGGTGCGGAGAACTACTTTCCACGATACCTAAAGATAGATTAAAAAATAAAAGCATTTTGTAACGAGCTTAATAATTGCCATTTATTATAATAGCAAGAAAAACATTACTTCAAAAGAAAAAATACTTCTTTAAATCTTTAGCAGCAATCAAAACAAAGATTATGACTATAATCTAGAACTTCGAATTTTATGAAGGAATATCTCTAAATATTAAAAGAATCTTGGGCAAGTGTGGAAATTAAGATTTCATCTAGGTCATTCATATTCTTTTTTTTTCTTTATCTCAAAGGAGCTTAAATTGCTAATCATACAACAAAGACGCATTTGTTTCAACTACTGCTCATCTATGAAACTGATAAAAACTCATTTGTTGCACTTCGATTGCAATAAATCAAATAATAAAATAGACACGTAATAATGAGGAAACAAAAAAACATCAGAATCTTCATTAATTCTCCCTTCCACTTAAAAGTTTCACGTTATGGGATGTGAATTTAAAACTGTGATTGAGACCAAAAAAAAAAAAAAAAGTTCATTTATGATTAAATGAAAAAGATGCTTGTATCTTATTTCACTGAAATTGTTAAAGGGTAAATGATGTTAGAAATGATTAATCAAGATGTCATTAAAACTTTCAAGTGACAATGATTTATGAACAAAGGATTTCTTGAGTCTTATCCTGCTTAAAATTTGTTAAATTTTTTGTCTTATCTTTGATTGTCAATGTGTTTTTATATTCTTTATTATACTGTAGTACTGCAAACAAAAGGGGACTGCAAAATGTGCTTCATATTACAAGCATGTTCATGCACTCAGAAAAAATAATAAAAAAATACAGGCTTGATTCTAAGTGCTACTCAATAAACGAATGAAGTAAAGAAAAAAGCCCAATATTTTTGGCATGCAACCGATATTAATTGGTCACAATTCAATTTCCATTACTGAAAAGTGCAAACGGCATTCTTTAAGAGGATTATTTCATGCATGTTCCATTCCTAGCTTCCTTCATTTTTCTTAATTAACAAAACGACATTAAAAAGAAAATGGTTTTATATGACTCCTTGTAAAATTCGCATAGGGTATTAAAATTTATGTGCAAAATAACAATTATTTGATTGCCCAACGACATGTCCATGCTAATGTAATCTTATTAGCTTTAGCTAAAAGCTACTTATAAGAATGCACACTTGGTCTATACGTCTATCCACTGTTTGCACAGTAACTTGAAAACAGCTTAACTTTTTCAAATTCTGTTTTCGATAATAGATTCATCGAACTCTGCTTTATCTACTTTTTTGTAGACCTGTAGATTGCATGTGCTCTAACAGCGACCTTTAGGAATACCAAGATAATAGCGTGTAGCAATGAATAAAATGTTACTTTGTTTCTTTTAAGCATTGTTGACATGAGCATATGCAGAGACGATTACTTTGTCAAGGCATAATTGCTCATGATACATTAATAATTGTACTTCTGTGTCATAGCTAATGCTCCTTCTTGGAATATTTGCAAGATTTTATTGTCTTTCCTGTAGTCAGGACAAATTCTCCTTCCCTCTGCCCAAAGAACAAAATACAAGCCTCTTGTCCACAAAAAACAGATTTTACTTCACGTATGTATATTTCAAATCACCAAGTGCTAGTTTTGCTATAATGATCACCACTTGGAGGTACAAGAAGTAAAAATCTATTTTATCTGGACTAGAGGTTTTATTATTTCTACTACAATTGGTGTCTGATCCTACCAATAGGGTCTTTTTACAAATACGGAAACTTCATCGATTACTTCATACAGAGCAAATATTCCTACTTTCATTTGAGGGTCAAACCCTTTACATCCACAAAAGGAGCAAAGTATACCAGAATTACATAATGGGATAAAATACTGTAGATTTTCTAGCCTCTTTGCCATTTCAACCATGCTGATGAAACTAAGTTTTTCTCCCAAAATTAATGCCAGCCATTAAATCTAATGTTTTTTCAATTTTGTTTGTGGACTCCACTAAGAGTGGTGTTAAAATTTATTCGAGAAGATATGTTAAAATTTTTTGAGGGGAGGAGATTTCCATGTGTGATCAATTTTGTGCAGCTAACTCCTTCAAAATGGCAAATAACAGAACTAAATTAAATTAATGTTCTGATAGAATTTACCTTCCCTTGAAAAAAAAAACAATGAATTCAATGTGTTGGTATGCAGTTTTGGAGTTATTAAAGTTTTTAGTCTCCCCCCCCCCCTCCCCTTCTTTTCATTTCTTTTTTTTTTAATGTTTCGTGAAGACATGTTTCAATTTCGTGAAAAAAACATACATGTTTGTATTTCAGTTTATTTTTTCATGACAGTGGGAGGCTTGTGTGCAAATACCATTACACCATTTCAATTATTTTTTCTTTTTAATCTGGCATTCAGATCATCCATCATGGCAATGGACAATATTTGCAGTCATATCTTTGCTTTGCACACTTAACTCAGTAGTTGGGGACCATCCAGATGGTTAGTTGCTTGAATTTTCAGTTTTCTGGATTCATTACTAACTTTCAGTACAGTATAGGGCCTTTTTCTTTGGAATGCTCAGAATTTTCTAGATAAGTGTTTTTCTATAATTTGGAGCAGTAAGTCTTATAATCTATTAAAGTACATTTACGTGGTTTTTGATATATTTTTTTCAAAATTTTTAAATCTTCCCTGAACCAAAGTAATAGTGAACCCTTTTCTGGATGGCATTGAATTATATTTTTGCACAAATTGAATTGGACTGCAGTTTATAAATAAAGAAATGCAGTGCGAAAGTGTACTTTAATGGAATTTGCTTATATATTTAAATATACGACGTCTTAAATATTTCCTTTTCTTTCAATGTTGCAATATTAGGCATATTATTACATGTAATGGTTATAAGAGTAATTATACGACTACCCACATAAAATGTAGAACATCTTATCCCACAACATACTGGTTCTTTCAGGGCATCAATTCCATGCAGTGGTGATAGGAATCCCAGAGTACATGTATATAATGATCCTCTGATTCCTGTAAGTTTTGAGGTCATAATGCCCAACTGTGCATCCCAGCACCATAACTTCTGACCTGTTTCCCCCAGTTGTTGTTGTTGATGGAGTGCAGTTAGCATCGTAATCCATTTGATCTATAATTACATAGTCCGATGAGATCCATTGGTCTTGTATCGTTAATAAACTAAAATAAAGGAGGGTCTAAAGGTGATTTATGGCAATAAATCTAATAGTATCCATATTGTCTTTAGCCCCTCCTTTATTTTACATAGTCCCATATTCATCAAATTTGATGACTATACTGTGAAACATTGCTCATTTCACCACTACTGTAGCTACAAATGATTTGTTTGACTGTGCAGTTGCCATTAAACGGTCTCTGCTGACCTCTGGCATTAATAAGTTGCAGTTGACACATAGGCAAACAATGAAAGTTGTCTATCTTCGTGCCACTTCTGTTATGTACACATGGTAGCATATTACCATCCAATAAACTAAACCATTTCAGAGATGCTGGTTCTGAGCTACTATCACATCAAAATTTTCATTTATCAAACTATGTCAGTTAAATAGCTTTTCCCATTCTGACATAGGACACACAACAGAAAGCCAGTTTGGAGTTGTATAGACAAGTTAATGTTTGTACTACATGCATGCTCGTTTCTCTAGGTGAATGTAATAGCTCTTCGATGTAAATCCAATTTTCTTATGCAAAGTAGATTCAATTTGTCAAGTCTTAATATTGTTATGTTGCAAAGATGGGATAAAGTTAAAATTTATAGCAATCAGCCATTCAGTATTATCAAAGCAGCATATTTATTATCATGCAATCAATAATAATATTCTTAATTTACGAAGGAGTTTTGGAAAGATTTTACCTCCTAGGCAATAGCTTCAGTAATTTACGATATATTGACCTGAACTGTGCATCTGATGAAAGCTTTGAACGTCCTCTATCAGACAGTGTCTTATTTTTCAACTTAGTCACCATTCCTGTTTACACACTCGCTTAACATTGGACAAGCTTTCATGCCATCGGCCACACGGCTCCTTTCACCTCCTCACCTCTGGTGTAACGGTGACCCTTTAGATGTTATGGGCTGGGTCATGCAGCCTTGTTGTGCTTAGATTGCAGTCTTTCACACTCCTGCTAACCTTCTAACATTAACTCCTATCCCTCGATGAATGTCTATGGAGGCAAAACCTCTATGGTGAGGAATTCAATCATAGCACATTGTTTCAAATGAAAATCCTTATGTACTTCACCATTTTCTCAACTATTCTGGGCAAACATGACATGTAGATGGGTGCCACTAGGTGTTGTGATAGTCAACGAATCAGACTTTCCTTTCATACAAGCTTCATCCGTATCTAGCAAATTGCTGAAGCTATCGCATTGAAGGAAAACTTTTCAAAATAGGATGATTTTGTGTACTGTAATTTTCGGCAATAACGCCGCGGCATTTCTGTTAATAAAAGTGCAAATTTTAGTGTGTGCGGCGTATCAGCCGCTGCGGCGTTACTGTCGGAGATTTTCCAAAAATTAAAAAAAAAAAAATTTCTACCTACGATTTTAGGTCTACTTCATATTGTTTCTCTCAACAATAAATAATAATAGTAATAATATTGGTACGCTTTTGCTCTTATTTACTAATCAGACTTTTTATCTCGATGCCCGGGGCTGACTATCAAAAAATTTCACGAGCGCGCGCACGAGGCTAAACGGTCGCGAGAGTGCTTGAAGGTGTTAAAAACACCAGTATTTTATATTATTATTATTATAAGCAAGAGCACGGTGAAGTATATCTTCACCATGAGCAGAGTATTTTTCAAATTCGCCAAAGCGTCATGCAAGCTATACAGCAGCTTTTAAACTGACAGCCAAGATTGAAAAGGCCAAAGACCAATCGTGCAGCAGCAAGGCAGTTAGGACTCGACGAAAAATGCATTTGGCGCTGTATGCAGAAATATATTATATGTATGAAATTAAAAATTTGAGGTACAATGCACAATAAGGGAGTCTTTAGGTGTTAAGCTGCTACTTCTCCGCATCGAGTAATCTCAGTTGCGTTGGTATGGCCACGTGATACGGATGCCACAAACTGGTCTTCCTAGGCAGTTGTTATTTTCCAAGCCAGTGGGTAAGAGACCAAGGGGTCGGCCTAGAACCAGGTGGCTAGACTACATGGAGAATTTGGGTTCGAGTCGCTTGGGTATCACCAGGGAGGACATGCACCTGATGGTGGAAGATCGCGATCGCTGGAGATCCTCCATAGAGCTGCTGCCCCCACGACCCTAACGAATAAGTGGGTTTGAAAAGTAAGTAAGTAAATTAAAAAATGTTTCCCACTGAAATGCGTATTACTTTTATTGAAGCATATAAAAACACTGTTTTTAGATTACCGATTGCGTGTGTGGTGGTGGGGTGGGGGGCGTATCAGCCGCCACGACGTTACTGTTGGAGATTTTACATTTATGTTAAATTTTTGCTGCTGAGGCGTATCAGCTGCCGTGGCGTTAATGCCGAATATTATGGTAGTTAATGTTAAAATTTATTTTTTAACATAACCGCCAGTGTTCTCCTCGGTGATACCCAGCTTAATAAATGAAAACTTCCATGACTTGCTTAATGTTTTGTTTTAATTTTGCCCACTTAATAAAATTTTCTGGGAGAACACTGCAGGAAAGAGGGAGGAAAAAAAAAAGGTGATTTTTACAGAGACAAACTATTGAATCACATGCAACATGCAAGGTGATTATAATTAAAGTTACGATTTCAAAAATCGATAATTTGAAAACTACTCGTCCGAATGACCTGATATTTTAGCAGAACAACCGTGAGGCAATAGAATTTTGTTTGGCGAAGGAAAAAAATAATTCCAAAATCTGCCGATAGATGGTGCTGGCAGGGTAATGTCAGGGGAAAAACCCATCAACGTGGGCCGCCATTTTCCCACAACGTGGCTGCCACGTTCCCCGACTTAAACCCGTGTGATTTCTGGCTTTGAGAGTACCTGAAGAATGTTGTTTACTGCGGGTGGATTCAGAATCTAGCAGACTTGAAGGCAAGCATCACACACCACATCCATTGCATCAATACAGATACCCTCCCATCTGTTGTGAAGTATGCCATTTTGCGCTTCCAATTAGTAGCAGAACAAGGTGGAGGGCATATCGAACAACTTCTGCCTTAGTAAGATGTTTGTTCCATGAAGCTCTGATTTTTTGGCATTATCACTGTTGTCGCTGTAAACACGTATTTTTGTGTTTTCGCTAATAAATTTTTCGTAAACCCCTGAACTCTATTGTTTCCTTTTGGCTAACAACATTCCTGTGTTTCACGAATCCATTTTTGGTTTCCCCCCCGACATTACCCTGCCAGCGCCATCTATCGGCAGATTTTGGGACTATTTTTTTCCTTCGCCAAACAAAATTCCATTTCCTCACGATTGTTCTGCTAAAATATCAGGTCATTCTGACAAGTAGTTTTCAAATTATCGATTTCTGAAATCGTAACTTTAAATATAATAACCCTGTACTTTAACAGTTTTACCTAAAAAGTTCCATTACATAGTGGTCCCTTATGCAGATTTCCATTATAGAAGATTAGGAATTAATTATTGTAAGGAAGCAATATTTATGTCAAATAATTTTTTTTATTTAATATTTTTGGTAAAAAATAAACGAATTTTAATAAATTATATGATGCCTTATTATGTAAATGCATACAGATATAAATAGGCTGTGTCAAAAAAAAAAAAAAAAAGCTATAAAATAATCCAATCTGAACATTCTTAATGAAACAATATAAATGGTGTTAGTTATGGTTCCCAAGCCTTTCCTTGTTGCATCCTTCAATTAAATTCACAATCTAAACAGGAAGCGATTATTTTTAAAGCATTAAAATTAAAATGTATCATAACTTAAGTACTACTGCAATAAATCCAAGAAATACTGGGCACAACTTGGGAAACCGGGAACTAATACCATTACAGAAAGGAACTTAGATTGTGACACACAGAAAATCCAAACTCTTACAAATCGTAGTATAGTCTCGACAGTCTGAGGCAAAGAAAATCAAGATCAGTTAGAATTCTAACGGTAACTGAGAAAATCAGCATGTCCCGTTACGCAGAGAACAAGATATAAGCTTAACTGCAAACAACAGTTCTAATTAAACAAAAGGCAATCGCTAGAAAGCGTTGATAGACATTCATACCTGCCAACCTATGAAGAATGAAATTCTTACATTTACCCAAAAATGTTCCATGAACAATTTATTTGGTAAGTTCAAGCGGATAGCGGGTCGTGTGACCAGTCAATATGGGGTGCAATTTCCTCACTAATACGATAATGAAATCAGTTTTCCTATATCTTTATCCATTTTTGAGTTATCGCTTGTTACATGCTATTAATTATAAATAGGGCCCTGAAAACATTTAAGTTACACTATTCAGATCCTGTTCTGCTGATCGAATGTTGATGAAACTTGGAATACATTTTATATACCATGGGGAAGAAATTTTTTCCAATAAAAATAGTTCAAATTTTGACCACTAGGTGAAAAAGCGGCGCATAAAGAACATCACCGAACAAGCAAATTTGAATGGAAAACGAATGAAGCCGAATCGTATACTCTATAATCCAATTTTACTGACTAGAATACTAAAATGCATGACAATATATCGATGCAAAATACTATCACGTGTTCGTTACAACAAACAATTGAAATGCGAATTTGCAATAAGTCACCTTATGATGTACAGAAAATCCTGTACAGTAGCCATTGGGTAAAATGCAACACTGAAGGAAGGTTATAGTCATGCCTCAGCTACTACATAATGAAAGCTATAGTCACATCATTCCAGCATGACAATGTCTACCAGCAGCTTGGGTACGATGGCAGATGCCTTTTCTTCTTTGGCCTACACATCATCGCATATTGAACATGTATGGGATAATGGACACTGGGCGAGTAGCTCGTGAAGATCCCCCAATTCTAATGAACAGTGGACTAGCGTAGAAGCAACTGCACAGGTAAAACATCCAGAACCTCAACTGACTTCACAAGATACTCGCTTTTAAATACATTAGTGTTGTACTGTCTAAAACTATAATCACTTAAGTATATTGTTCAGTAGCAATTTTCAGAAACCGCTAGTGCACTTCGTTTTATTTTGCGCCAATTTTCCAGGGTCTTAGCCATTTTCAAAATTCATACTTTTATAAATCTGTCCGTACAATCATACAATTACATCAAAATTCGTACATTGTACGGAAAAATCTTACAAGTTGGCAGGTATGAAATTGCATTAATTAAACATAATAACCAAACGGAACAACTGGGCTAAGGAAGATCTCTTAATCAACACAATAACATCCTTTTACCTTTATTTTGAGGAATAGAATATTGCCTCGGACCAACGAAACTATAAAATTAGGGGACTTGGATTTTCACAGCTTTCATGTTTATAGTTTAATTTCTTTCCATATAAAAAAAAAAAGCTTTCAAAATTGTATAAGCCTAAAAAAATTATATCAACATATACAAATTGTATAGGACAAGGTTTCATTTGCTAATAGCAAAAAATTATGCTTGTATAAAATTTCCTTTAAAGTTTACATTAACGCTAATTTGTTTCAAATTTTCATGTAAAGGTAAATGCTATTCCGAGAATAGCTTACAAAACCAGATAAAGATACAGTCACTAGCTTGTTAAATAAAAATGCAAAAAATAATTTATTTATTTATTTTTTTTTTAATAATTCAAGATCTTTAAAAATCAAACGAATCCTCACAAAAAAATCCTATTAAGTTTTTAAACGTACAAAATAAATAAATGTTTAAAAATCCAATCGAGCAGAATTAAGAAAAAAAAATTTATTAATGTCTTAAATTAATGTGTACATAATAACAGTGAAGTTTGGTTACCATTACAGTTTCCTGAAATGTGTTAATATTATTATCTCCCCTAAAACTATAATGTACATACCAGTACATAAACTGACTAGTTTAAAATACTTCACAGAACAGGCAGGATTGAATCAACTAACGATAAACTGCTAGTTTCTAACCGAATTGCTTTTTTCATAAATCAGACTTTAAAAATGGTATAAATTAACGGAAATTGTGCTCATCACCACCAATGAAAGAACCTGCTCTTCAACATTGGCGAAAGCAAGTATCATTAAGCCAAAAAATAAACTATTTCAAGAATAATTTCCAAATTTCAACATGTTTGATGGCAACGATTAACCAGACTTCACTATATAAATAAAATTTTAAACAGCATTCAATTCAAATGTTATTTACAACAAATCTACAATATCAAATGGCAATTCATATAAAAATTGCGATTTATTATTCTATAATTCAATATAAACTAAAGTAAATGGCAATTTACAATTAAACAGGCCTTTCCAAAACCTAATTCTTAAAGCTACTAAATGTTTTTCTACTAATGTTAAATTCAACAAAACGACATCAGAAAATTTTTCAAAAAAAAAAAAAATAATAATAATAATTCTTTTTAAAAAATTTCCTAATCCAGTTAAACATCGTAAATAATAATAACCCCTATCTACAACAAAAGTTATCAAGAACACTGATTAGTCTTTTTAAAGATTTATTTCTAAGCTCATCTACTTACGAATGGATTTACCTCTAGAAGAGAATTATTATAGGTTATAAATCTAAAAGCATTATACGAGGATCTTCTACAGCAGCTTTGATCTTGCGTAAAAAGAACACAGCCTCTCTGCCATCAATTAAACGATGATCATAAGTTAGAGCTACGTACATCATAGGACGGATTTGCACCTAAAGGAAAATAAATTAAAGTATCTTTAAATTCGGCATTCCTTCCTAAAATAAATGTGATCATTAACACTATTTTCACCAGGATTATATCTCAAATAGCTTGAAAAATAGAGAGAAGAACACAAGAATGACAAGTGGAATGTCTTCTTGGTGTCTACTCTTTAGTAAGCACCGATTTCTTTTTTGTTACATTGTTACTTAGCAGATCTGCCAAGTGTACATTAGAACTTGGATATTACGAACTCTGTTAATACAAAAAACCTTGCTTAATACGAAATTTGTTTATGTCCCGACCCCAAATGACTATTTTTCTTGTTAAATTCCTCTAATATTACGAACGGTTTTATTTACAAACTCGGATATTCCGAAAAAATGTACTGAAATTCATCTGAAAATCAACTGAAAAACCATTTTTTAGGATTCGAGGACTGGGAGTTCATCTGAAATCAGGAGGCTTACAGAGAGAAACTCTCCAGAATTAATCTTGAATTCATTGTGACATTCCATCGCATTTCTCCCTCGGAGAACGGCTATTTTGATGTAAGCACGCTGCTCAACACAGCTTATTTCCATCTCGCACGACGACACTCACCAACTGACTGATTTCACAGCCCTCGCTGCGCTACTACCAGCTATCACAGAGCCATCTGTTGTTCTCATATACACTAAGCCTGCAGAACTTCCACACGACACATATACGTTTGTGATCCGTTCACATATCTACAAGAAAAAAAATAGTTGCCATGACTTATGCCCCAACCCTCGTACAATAAATGATTCACTTTTTATTTGAATTTCTCGTCGTCAACAGCTAATGCGAGTTTTTTTCTGTATATTTTTGCACATTTTATTTCTCGAGAGGAGTCAAAAATGGGGATCGCATTATACAAGAGGTATTCAGAGGTAATTGCTGACACATACTCCAGTGGCAGAGAGGGTACACGGACGAAAACTCCAGTGGAAAAAATACTCCCTGGCATTTGAAACACGTCGATTCATGACTAGCACCGGAAATATTGTGGGTAATTCAGTGGGCCACTAGGTAGCAATCCCAGCATTCAATACAGGATTAGCCTGGGATATAAAAGGACCCCTGGATCAGCTTTCGTGCCAGATGCAATCCCATTCGTGCCAGATGCAGATATGGAAGATCTGAACACTCAGATCTCGTTGAAGATCTGATCACTCCACTGAACTGTGGCGTGGTTATTCTTGATGTCAGAAACGTCAGATCAGACTATTGTTTCATTTTCTTTCTATTTCCTTCTATTTAAGGTGGCAGTTCAGAAATACATTCCGATGATGCAGTGTCTTACTTTGCCTCAATTTGTGAATTTGCTTTAAGTTTACCAGGGAGTAGAGGGAGAGAATAATTGACTGTGCTGAATAAAAAAGTCATACATATTATTCTTCACTGCTTTTCTCCGGCACAGCATCAAACTCACTCAGCTATACACAACATTCCAACATGAGCGAGGTTGACTAGAACTGCTAAAGGGCCGCAGTTGTAGAGGCCATCCAGTGGGAGCGTTTTAAAAGAAGTCTTTTCGTTTCTTGAATATCACTCCTAATGATTCTTACTATGTTAATTCTAAGCTTTTTTTCATGCGTCCATTTTTTCTGAATATTCACATTCCGATATTGCAAAATTTCATCAAAAAATAGCTCGAGCAACGCCGGGTAAATCAGCTAGGAGCATATCATTTATCAGCAAAAAAGGCGTACATGCTTCCAGTTTTTTCTTTTCCTGGTTAATACGAAACTCTGCTGTATTACGAAAAAAAATTTCGGCCCCCTGCAGTTTCGTAATATCCGAGTTCTACTGTATTATAATCAATCTGAGAAAAAAAAAATGCAAGAAAAATGTGAGGGAAGATGGAAAGACATTATAACCCATCGTGTCACAGAATGGAAAAAATTAGCAATTGGCAAATACTTTATCAATGCATAATATACAGTTCACAAAGCAAACTGCCAACAAAACAATATATATTAATTTGGCCACAAAATTCAAATTTGATGAACTTGCCCCCTAAAAAAGTTTTTTGTATTCTCAATTGATGAACCAGAAGGTGGGCTTATAAAAAAAAAATATTAGTTTTTTGTTAATGCATAGATAAAATGTGTCAGACCTTTTATGGACACCCTGCATTACTTCAAACATTTGTAGTTTGAAGTATCGTTGAAAACTTAAAATGCCAATTTCAATCTGTTTTCTGTTGATTTTACTAATATTGCACTCAAAATTGTTTACCTGTCCTTTAACTGCAACGGGTCGGTCAAATATTCCATGCATTCCTAAAATCGCAGATTGTGGAGGATTAATGATGGGTGTTCCAAACATAGAACCAAATACACCTCCATTACTTATAGTAAATGTGCCGCCATCCATGTCCTCAATGGCAAGATTACCGGTGCGAGCCTATTGAAAAAAAATAATTATCAAATTATTAATCAGTTATTTTTGCTAAACTAATTCAAAAATTCTTAGCGATTTCCCTTTCTCAACCCTTACTTTCTCTCCTAGTTCTACGATAGTTCTTTCAATGTCCGTATAATTCATTCGTTCAACATTACGTATTACTGGAACGACTAACCCCTATAGACGTTAATAATAAAAACAGTATCTTAATATATGAATGACAGGTAAAAACACTTTCGCATCATTCTCATCATTACATACTTTGGGTGTGGCAACAGCTACACTAATATCAATATAATCTCGATAAACAATATCTTGCCCATCAATAACTGAAAAGAGAGTTTTCCAAAATTATTATTATTGATAATATTCACTTGAACAATCAGAAAATTATACGCAGTAGAAACTCTGATTATCTGGTTTTATATTTGGTCTGTTATCCATCTCAACCCAAATGCGACAATGCATTGTGATAAAGACTCTGTGTCACTCAGTCTTAGTTTATAACTCACTCTTTATGTATTTGATGATGCATTATGTGATAACAAACAATTTAAATGCTTAATCTATGATCTCCGTGTTTTAAACACGCACATCCAGTTTATTGTCCATTTGAGTTTCACTCATTCTCATACTCAATCTCCTAGATAATCCAAGTTCTACTATATACAAGGGTGGATCAAATATAAAGGGGATATTCTCTTCGGCGCACACAATTTTGAATGGAACTAGCGACTGGAGGTGTCAGGCGTCGAAAGAACCACCAGTAGGTCGCATCAGACTTGTTCGGCAGTGCCACTCACAACGCCTTCGAATGCGCAACGCATTACAATCAAATTTATCACTCATGAAGGCATCAAAAAAGAGAAATTTTACAAAAATTAAAGCACTCGTGTGTTTGTCTGGCATAAGGAGTTCAAGTAAGGCCATAATCGCTGTCCATGGACGAGCATTATGGAGCAGAACATTTTCGGCATTCCTGAGCTGCTTGAAGGTTGGAATAAGTTACAGGAGCTATCAAGGCATCATCACAAAGGACCTAGGATTCCGCAAAATGTATGCTCAGTTGGTCCCTCGTCTTTTGACAGCAGAACAGAAGATGGGACATTTGCAGGTTTGTGAACAGCTCTCAGCACGGTTTGCAGACGGAGGTGCATTTTTGAATCACATTTTCACCTGTGACAAAACTTGAGTCCACCATTATACCATAGATTAAGAAATACCAGATATGTGACAAAAGATATTGAAAATGGGAAACTGGCAACAATAGCGATCCTGGTGAATTAGTTGGGCATAACTTCTGCGTAATTTTTTTCAACTGTGCATTTAAAGCTTGCAATATGGAAAGGAAATTAAGGCGAAATTAGCCACCGTGGACCTTTTCTTTTTTTGTTGCATTATCCATTTAAAAAAACAACAACAATATTTCTACCGAAAAATCTTTTACTTGGCACGCTGTAATAATTCTTGTTTACAGAATTGTCATGGAAATGAGACTTTTGCCCAACTAATTCACCAGGATCACTAGTGCTGCCGGTTTCCCACTTCAACAGTCCCCTGTCGCATCTATGGTATTTCTTAATCTATGATTATCAAACAAGCCATTATGGAGTGGCAAAGGAAGGATGAGACTGTCAGCTGGCATTGAAAGATGTGGCCCACAGATTTGCAACATTATTCTTCTGAATGACAACATTTGGCCCCATACTGCAGCTTTCACTTTCACAAAACTGCAAGAAATGAGATGGACAGTACCTGATCATTCTCAATATAGCCTTGATCTATCGCCCTGTGATTTTCATCTTTATGGGTCACTGAAACAAGCACTAGGAGCCAAACGATTTGATAATGACAAAGGAGTGGAGGGCTTCGTGTGCAGTTGGCTGCTGACACAACCTTCTTCGTTTTATTATCAAAATCCTACCAATACATTAGGAAAAATGTATTTCCAAAGCAGAAGATTGTGTAAAAAAGTGATATGTACTTGATTATTTCTTAATAGCAAAAATAAATAAATAAAAGTCTCGTTTACATTTGATCCACCCTCGTAATGTGAGTAAATTATTAATTACACAATGTCATACATTAGAAGTTATGAACAATAAATCTTATATTCAATTTTGCAAAAGATTATACATGAACGGAAAAGGGCTTCTCAAGTGTATATTTTTGTGTTCTATGTACGGTAATCTTGTTGTGTTAATTGATAAAAATGATAAAAGATAAAGACACAGAAATGGTAAAATCGAAATTATAAGCCACATCCTTATCAAACTTATAATTTTTTTTTAAAATGGTTAAAGAATTCAGTTCTATTCTTCCTCATCATATTTCAGATCCCCACCAAGATCATCGTAGTTTTTTTTACACATAAATAACTCCAACTGTCACTTCCATTTTATTTTATCTTTTTACTGTAATTACTTTGTTTAATTAACCCTTCTTTATTAGGCTGATGATTTAAAGCTGAGTGAAGTTGATTTCAGTAAGTAAGATGATTAAGTCGAGATATACCTTAAGCTCATATCATTTCATCAAGAGATTATACAAAAATATCAAGACTGGTAAACCTTAGCCTTGGTGTTTCTGAAGTCATATGAGATTTTAACGTGTGGGCTATTGTGTACCTTAACATAATTACTTTTAGATTGTTAGAAAATCAGTTGCACTTGACATTTT
>JAHWFO010029543.1:59777-96452 GCA_023313115.1 Rhysida immarginata
ACATGGTAACAAATCATTTCAATACAATACAAATTTAATATTACATTATAATACTAAGGTAACTTCTTACCTGCATTAACAATAGGTTGGTCATTTAAAGCATATGCCGCTGCTTTTACAAACGGTGACATAAACCCAAGTTTTAAGCCGTGCTTTTTTTGAAAAGATTCTTGATGGGATTTGCGCATTTCTGCAATATTACTATATAAACAATACGGCATTATTATATAGCCTGCTAATTCAAGGCATTCAGTAGACCATCCATCTCTACAACAGGAATGATTAATCTATTAAACAGTCAATGCTTACGTCATATCTATTTCATTGAATGTTGTTAACATTGCATTAGTATTTTGCGCATCTTTTAAGCGCTGGGCAATGCGCTGCCTCATACGATTCATTTTGACCTGGAAGAGAAACATACATTAACTTTTGTTCAAAATTACATTCAATTAAAAATTCATTTGGTATTGCGTTTATTATCTCAAAAAAAAAAAATCTAAAAAGTAAATTCAGAATGTCTACCCTCTGTTCCGTTCTTGTCCCCGTGATTCTTGTAGATGGATCGACAGCAATAGCAGATGCAGAAGGAGCAGCAGCCGGAGTTGGTTTTACAGATGCTACAGGTATAGACACCATCGGGGCAGTTGGTTTCGGAGGTGGTGGTGGGGGTCTTTCAGGAATTGCTCCCGTTTCAGCTGATGGAGGTGGAGGTGGTGGTGGTGGAGGCGGGGGCGCAGAAGGTGTTGGAACTGCTGCTGCTTTGGGTTCAGCAGCTTCCTTTTTAGCAGGAACTTCATCTATTAAATTAAAGGTTTAATTTGGTATGCTATTTATCAAATGTAATGTGGAACTGTTTATTCGTCATACAGGGTGGTTATAACGTGAGGTATCCAGAGCCCTCTAGCGAGTAAAGTAATGGATGAAACATAACCAAATTTGATGGGCGTACATAGTGGGCCATGGGATTTCGATTTCTAAAAAGATAAAAATGAGTACCAAAAGTCGCCACCAATAAAATTTTGGCGCTGCTTACCGAATAAAATGCATTAATTTGCATAAACGTGTTCCGTATAGCGATCATGAGTATAAAAGAAAAGGCTGGGAGAATTCTCATCATTCTGAGGCCAACTGCCTTTCGATGGCTCTTGCCTCACGGGACCGCGCTTTGTTAGTCAAGCTGTATTAACAGCGGAACGAGAATGCCAAAACTGCCCTTCGTGAATTTCGGCGGTTAAAGAAGTTGCGAAAAGGATCCGATGAGCATAACAAACTTACGAAACATGGTTCAACGATTTGAAACTACAGGAACTCTAGCACAGCAACCAGTTGAAGAAGTTGCAACTGGTTGTTGTCGAACAGAAGATAGCGAATGTGCAGGGTACCAGCAGTGTTCGCTCAAGAATTGCTCCCTGGCGATGCGGCCACCCGATTGGATTTTTCATTGAGATTCTTAGTACGGATGCAAGTTGACGGTACATTGCCGTGGCAGATTCTATGGAGTGACGAAGCACACTTTCATTTGAATAGTAGTATTAACACACACAACTGCCACATTTGGGCTGCGAATAATCCTTTGAGCAGCCTTGTGTGCAGGAGCCTCTCCACTTGCCAAAAGTTACAGTGTGGTATGACTTTACAGCATCTTTTATCATCGGTCTTTATTTTATGAGAAAACTCATGCAAGCAGATCAGTGATCCGTACCATTAGTGCTGACAGGTATGCCGATATGCTACAGAACTTCGTGGTTCCACGACTGCAGCAATGAGGATGTTTCGATTCAAACAAATTCATGTAGGATGGTGCACAACCCCAAATTGAACGTAAGGGACAGCATGTGTTGCGGCAACATTTCTCTCACAGCAGAGTCATTAGTCATGCATTTCTCACAGTATGGCCACCGAGGTCACCTGATCTCAATCCTTGTGACGTTTGGTTGTGGGGAGTTGTGGGGATTTCTTAAAGGTGTTGTGTATCAAGGACATGTCCCCGATGTCGCAACGTTGAAAGATCAAATGACATAACAGGTGAGAGAAATTAATTCTGGTATGTTACAAGGCGCTGTGGAAAATGTCGTGCATCGTATGAAGTTCTTGGAACATCACGATGGTGGTCATATTGAACCTCATCATATTGAATCAGTTGGTGTTAATAAAATTGGTGTGTGCTGTGTCGTTTGGTTTAGTTTGTTTGATATTAACATCCTGTGTCGTTTGGCATTTAATCATTCAGTATTCACACTAATACACTTTTCCAGCGCCAAAATTTTATTTTTTTTTTTTTTTTTTTAGAAATTGAAATCCCATGGTCCACTATGTACGCCCTTCAAATCTGGTTATGTTTCGTCCAATACTTACCGTAAATCCTCTACTAAAAATGCGACCCCATTTTTTCGGCCCAAAAAACCAGCAAAAATGCTATCCTCTTGTATAATGCGATCCCAATTTTTGACTCCTCGCAAGAAATAAAATGTGCAAAAATATACAGGAAAAAAATCATTATTTTTAAATTTTTTAAATAATCTGGATCTTTACAATTCAAAAACCTTCAAAATCTGATTCATCTGTGTCTTTCTACATTGATAGGGAAAGCTTTCCCACTCACACATCGACTTTATATCAATTTTCTTAATAAAAAAAAAACAAGTAATCTTTATTCAGTTTAATATTTTTCATAACTTCACTGCATAAGCTTTCCTGTAGGCTTTGGTTCGAGGCAGTTTGGAAGTATAGTGATCTTTGGAAGAAGTTAGCTTCATATTACGGTATCGTTGGCGACGAGAAATTCGAATAAAGAGTGAATTAATTTATTGTATAATGAACTGGATACTGAATATGCAATGTAATTAATGTATAATACACGGTAAATTCATGTGAATATCATCAGCACAGAAAGCAACTTCGACAAAAGCAACTGCCTCAACTTCGTTTATAGCTCTACATTGATAGGGAAAGCTTTCCCCTCGAATTTTTCTTTCTCTGTTTTTTGACTTAATTCTATGATTGGCTTGTTCGTCCCCCCTTTACTTCAATCAGTATCATCGGATTTTCCCATTTTACTCCCTGAAACTGCTGAATGATGAGAGCATCGCCCTCGAAAAGCGCTTACAGGTCGTATTTTTCCAAATTTATTTCTGTTGTGGTCAAAGAGTGTTTTTATTTCTTTATTCTTAATATTGATGGTCTCTATTTGGAAGTAGCGATCTTTGGGAGGAGTTATTTTTGTATTAGATGTTGGCGACGAGAAATTCAAATAAAAAGTGAATTAATTTATTGTATAAAGAACAGGACACTGGTAAATGCAATGCAATTAATGTATATTATACGGTAATTTCATCAGGACAAAACCTCCTCTGGCCGCAGTCGTTGTTGGAGGGCTGATATTTATCTTTTTGTATAATACGATCTAGCCTATTTAGGTGCTTTTTTAGGCCAAAATTATTCGCATTATAGTAGAGGATTTACGGTAACTCGCTAGAGGGCTCTGGATGCTTCACGTTATTTTATAACCACCCTGTATATCTATGTATCAACAATTCAGAAAACCTACCTGTAACTCTAAGTTTGAATAATTTAGCTCCTGGTTGAACGGTTGTTCCATCAGCTACAAATAATTCTTCAATAATACCAGCAGCTGGTGCTGGAACTGGTACAGATGTCTAAAATAAAATTATAATTAAAGTTATGTTTCCTATGAAGTCCGATCTATTTTTAATAATTTTTTAAGTCAATAATGAGAATTTTTTTATAGATGTCAAGAAAATTGTAACATTAAAAATTAAAATAGAAAGAAAAAAAGTGAATAAACATTTGCAAATTCAATTCTTTTTTTTAATTTCAGCTTGTGCAAATTATTACTGCAGTAAAATCTACAGGAATACTTTATCTCGATTTATCATCATGGTTTAGAATTTGATGATAAAATTTTAACTACTGAACTCCAAATTCGAACTATCACATTTGCGAGATGTAGCAGTCTACATATGGAATCAGAATTACTGTACATTTAGTGAAGTCACCAGCCTCCAAATAGCACTCATATAGAGAGCTTCAGAAACAAGGATGATATCACGTCAACAGCTATCAAGAAGAAACGTAAACTGATCAGCTTAAGGTAAACTCCACACTCAAAACAACTTTGTTTAAAATGAAAGATGAAGGTTTCAATAACAATGTAGAAGGTATAAAAATTTTCAATTCAAACTCAAAATTAATTAAATGTACGAAAAACTTTCATTTTTTCCGTCCTCCTGCGATCAACACTGGCACCATGTTTTGGCAATCTGTTACGTCACAAGTTGCGGAGAAGTGCGAAGGAGTTTCGAAATCGTGACGTTGCACATTGGTCGCTATTGATTAGTTATCAGGGCATCGCAATGGACTATGAATATGAAAACAAGGCCGATAGTGATGACAGTGATTTTGACAACAGTGACTGCTGTTAGCAGAATTAAATGCTACTGCAACTTCTGCGAAATACAGCCCTATGCATTAAACCGTTGAAACGGGATCTTCTGCTTGCCGCACCGTGTGCACATCCTTACACAGAAGATAGGCCTACCTCATTCCTTCGGCACACAAGCCTGTTGCGGTCGTTCTTCTTGAAGAACGCCAGGCCCGTTTAGAGTTTGAAGAGCATCTAGTTCCACCTTATACGTAATCTTGTTTCAGCGAATTTCTTGTTTGAACTGATAGTGAATTTAAAACGGCATGTGTGTAAACAAAGAATGACGCTTCAAAATGAACATACGATGCTGTTTGGAGTTGGATACCAATTCCCTCGCTGTCAAAAATAATCCACTGCTTTTTAATCGATTCTGATTGTGGAAATCTATGAAACGTGAAATTTCTATCCGACTGTCTATTTACACATCCAGATAGAGAACAAATTGAAGGCATTCTCATATAAAATAGGTTAGCAAAATCTTACGATATACAGATTCGTTCGAAGTGAAACTAGAATCTTGGTGACGAAATTCCCTGAAGTTCTCACAGAAGCAAATGATGTCTTGTTCCGCCGTGTTCTCTGTAGAAGGGATGGATGATCAGACGGCCTTTTTCAATTTTCCGGGGCATTTTTTTTTAATAAAAAATTAGGATAAATCGAAAAATCTTGAACGATACATATTTTATTAGCCCTTTTCAGTTTTCTTGGGGGTGTGGCTTGTGCTTGCGCTGTGGTTGCCTCCAACAGGCAGAAGTGTTTCCGGTTGGAGCCAACCCAGCTTATTTGCTGCTTCTCCCAGCCAGCCGCGTATAAACGTTGGGTTGTGTAGCATCGTGTACAGCTTAAATGACTTTAAACGATTTAAAATAGCTGATGCATTGAAGATACACAGAGAAGTCGTTGTTTCCGATGGTTGTGAGAAACTGTTAAAGTCCCAGGCGAATTAACAAATCATCCTATACCAAAAGCAAGCTAAACCACAGCAGAAATCGGCTTCAGAACTTAACAAAATAAATTATAAACCAAAATTCCTAATATATAATAAAAATTACATAACATGTTTGTTATACATTGTAAGTTTTATGCAATTTTTTTGTACCGTATATAATGAATTTATTGTTTTGAAATAACCATGTTGTCACATTGATTTAATTATCTTGTTCATTTTATGTATTTACGAAATAATGATTATTTTATAAGAAACAGATTAATATAATCTTAATTTCTGCAAGGAGAACTATATCCATGAAAATAAACAAAAAGGAATCATTTATTAAACAACAGACATCAAGGTTGTATTTTATTCACTGTTTTCTTTGCAGAAAAAGGCACCCCCTCCCGCGTCGATACAGTGGAAGCACATACAAGTATTTATGAATTTTAATCAGCTTCAGAAATTGTCGGTTCAGTCAAAGTCAAGTCAGCCCAAGACTTTATATCAGTACGCATGGATAGTTAGTGATATTTTTTTCCTAGATGACTAAAAAACTTCACTAAAAGTGGCTCGAAGAAACATCATCGCTGCTGCTTCGCTAAACAGGACACCATGTTCGAGAGCTTTCAACCCATGAACACTTGCGCAATGAGAATCGGAACATAGCTTACAACAATCAAAGCTAGCTAGATAATTATTATTATTTTGCTCCTTTTTGCTTTTATCTTAGCTTAGTTTTTTTGTTTTTTGTTTTTTTTTTTGTACTTTATATGTTATCTAGTAACCCAGATTTGGGCTACAGCCTGTTGGGGCAACACGGGGCTTTTCCCTCCAGTTATTTCTGGAGGGGTTGTTCCGTTTGTTGTTACTTTATTATTGTTATTGTTATTATTATTATTATTATTATTATTATTATTATTATGTAGGTAGCCTTTTAATTATGTAGGCTATGATCAGAAGGAACGCATAGGTGTGTGTAAGGATGCAGCGTTTCATCGGGCAACACACATAATGCGATTATGCGTGCATGTAAATCAGCCTTAACGAATAGCCTATAACTACGGATGAAGAAATACTATAACCATGCTATAACGCAGTATTTCTTCATCCACACAGTAGGAATCGGGAATTTCGAATATGCACTCGCCTCTGCTGTAGCTGAAAAACGCAGGTGACTTATGTCAGATCAGCTTGCCGGAAGTTGTTCTGCCTGTGGGAAGCAATGTTGGAGCATGCGCGCGCTCTCCCCCTCCCCTCTGCTGAAAACACCTAATTAATCAGGATTAAAATTATGATACAAAAAAAAAAACAAAAAAAAAAAACAAACTAAAGTCGAATTTTTTCGTGGAGTTTACCTTTAAGAGACAAGTTGCATATTATAAATGCAAATGAGGCCATATAAATGCTCGTGGACATGGAAATGCTTATTGTCAGTATGGAAAGAAGATTATAACCAATAAGAATCAAAACCGAGGGGGGGGGGGTATTATATTCTGAAAATTACAATAGCTTAAAATGATATAAAGTCCAATTCAAAGACAATTGATCATGTGAGTAAACAATTTTGAGAAACTTATTTTTTTTCACTTATTTATTATCTTGGTTTGTCTCTTATTCAATTGTTATTCCTTTATTTTAATCTAGTTAGTTACTTGTTTGACATTGTTTATATTTTTTTTAATTTTATGTTAAGATTTGTTTTTCTTTTCCTCGATTATTCTTTTCAGCTTCTGCTGTGATAGCCAATCAGGAGGAATGTACCACTGCATCCTGACTGGCTAATGTATTTCCATGCATTTGAATGTCTTGTACTCTTGTAACACTTTGATTACTTTGCCCTTAATGATGACAAATCGAACCGCGTCAGTTCCGAATAAAGTTTTCCAATATCGCTAGATCAAGACCAGTCTCTTGCGTTTATTTTTTTAACTTTTTAATTTTTTTTAATATACAAGCTCAATACTAGTACAATCAATAAATTCAGAGACTGGCAGATATGATGTACTGTTATCGCATGTTACACATGACCATCTTCAAAGTTACACATGTTACCCCTTCTGCAACAACGCGAGTACAGTTGCTGAAAACATTCCTGGAAGCCTTTGGAGGAGATGGTCTTTAGGGTGGCCACAACTGCTTCCTAAACCTTAGATGCATTGTGGAAAAATTCGCACGGAGCAAGTCCCATTTTCACCAGTGCAGCCAGCACCATGAAAGACCGATGTGCAGAGGCATTGTCATGTAGCAGCACCCAATCCGTGCTTTTCCATAGTTTTGGGCATTTCCAGCGGACAGCATCATTGAGGCAGGATCTGTATGTACCTCTTCTTATTCAGTCGTCAGAATTTGATGTTCACATATTTTTCAAACGCCATTTCTACTTCCGACGAACGTAAACTACTACAATTTACTGATACACACTGTTTGGAAAAACCCTGCACTGCATAGCTGCTTCCTCCTTATCATGACATCTTGCATCATATGTGCCTCTACACCAGGTCGAATAGTTCCTCTCTCCTCCAAGCCTGATTGGAGATATCAGCACAGTTTCCAAACTTATTGATACTACTAGTATTTAATTCAATATTTAACATGATGCTCTAACCAAATTATAAATTACATGTACATTAATGATTCATACTTTGGAATACTCTGTATTAAGAATATCTTAAGCATACAAAATCTGCATTATAAGATGTTTATTTCTGCTAATACACAAAAATTTATTTCCTTTATGACTAAGAAAATGTTGCACACTACTTCTCATTCTTAAAAAAATAACTTAACCTATTAACGGCCGTGATCCCCATTTGGAGATTACTTGCTTTTTAACTTATTAGGTGGAATTACCGGTAATGCTTTTATTGTAAGCTATTGGATCATCTAGAGCAGGCTAAAGATTTTTAAATATTTTTGAGCATATTATTTGCTCAATATCAAAATTGATTGTGTGGCTCAAATCAAAACAAGAAATTAATCCTCCCAAAGAAGGTATAGGAAAATAGCAAAAGCGATGAGATCATTTATTTTTACCGTTTTATCTGTACTTTTTAAGTGTCCCTCCCCCTGCCATTTTTTAATCAAAAAACTGATTTTCTCCAATGTAGTATTTAGAATATGAAAAAGACTTGTATATTCTTTCGTTTCTAATCATTTTTGGTCGAATGATATATCATCTGCCATATGTTGCCATAGTTCCAAAAACCAAATGACTGCCACCCCCCTTAACTCCGACCTCATTGGAACAATTTAGCCCAAACTTCATAGTAATGTAAATCTTCCCAAGAGGAATCTGCAAACCAAATTTTACTCCTACATACCTAAATACATGTACACCTGTTGGTCCCCTCTAACTCCCACCCTAGCAGACCAATCAAAACCAAACAAAATAGTGAAGGTCTACATGCCCATAATAAGCTACATTACAAATTTCAACCTTTTACCTCAAAAAACGCAGAAAGTATGAAGGGACAGATGGACATAGTAAAACCAATAAGTGGCTCCGTTTTTCCACTACTTAATAGCCGACCAGGTGGCCGAGAGGGCTAGGGCGTAGGCTTTCTAGTTCTCGAGTCCACCTGGTGGTGGGTTCGAATCCCGTCGTGGGCATGGATGTTTGTGTTTGTCCCGAGCTGTGTACAGATATGTAACTTGTGTAAAAGGCGCAAAATGACCATAGTAGTCGACGCCTAAATTTCTAGAACCCCCCCCCCCTACTACTTAATAAATCTAATTTTATAAAATCTATTAAAAAATAAGTAATTGTGTTATTCAGTTACTCTTGAGAATCTTAAAGGAATGCATATTAGAGAATGAATGTTGACTAGTTCAAGCTTAAATTTTTTTTAGGGCTAATGTAATTGATTTTTGACCACCGATCCCCATTTGGAGATCATGGCTGTTCCTATATAAAATAGTCGGGAATGTGAAACTTTACAAACAACTTTATTTTTTCCAACAACTACACGTATAAGACATCATATATCTCTTTCTGAGCTGGAAAATATTTTAAATGGTCTGCATTTATTGGATTCTGATCCAAAATTGATTTTGTAGAACTCCCATCAGACATATTTGATGCCATTTCATACACAGATGCCATCGATGAAAATGTTTTTTGAAGACGGCACCACAAGGATGTTCCTGGTTATGTAGAACAAATGTTATCATCAAGCGTGTTCCTTATAAGTTTAGGAAAGATCCGATTGGTCACTTTCTAGAAAGAACCCATTTAGTGAAAAACGAAAATATACAATTTGCAAAAGTAATGTTAGAAAACAATATTCAGAGCGTAATTTTGAATTATATTTCGAATGTATGCAAGAATGGCATAAATGTTAATGGGTTTTCTTGATAAAGAAATAAATAAATAAAAATGATTTCTTTTAAAGTGCGCCCCCCCCCGCCCACCGTGTCGGCCATTTGGGGATCTATATTCAAATCACTATTTGGAACAAAATATACGTCCAAATTAGAACAGGTAGGTAGTTAACTTCTAGGGATGAAAAGTAAAGTACGGTAGAACCCCATTAATAAGTGACTGCTTAATATGTGATCCCGCTTAATACGTGATTTTCCTTTGGTCCCTTCCCCTTGAAAGCTATTTATATGTAAATTCAGCCTCTTAATATGTGAGGTTTTTTTTTGTAAAATAATACATAATTTTTGGCTCAAAAAAATTAAGAAATTCATTCTAGGAATCTGAAATTATTTGCAGCGTGTTGGCAGAATTTTTTTTAGTCATGTGATATTCGATGATTTTAGACGAATTCTGATTGGTTCCATCAGACATCAACAATGACTCGCGTGTTCTTCCATAGCCGAGAATTTTCCTTGGTAAACACGTTCCTTGATAAATGATATTCAGAATTTCACTTCTTCAGTCCTATTCACAGCATTTTATATCATTTTTGTTAGCATTTAGCATTTTTATTTCATTAAGTTTTTTTATTATCGACATGTCGATAATTTTTTTTTTCTTTTTTTTTATTATTATTAGCAACTGCTGCTCCTTCAAATCTCCGGCTACATTCCTTCATCTTTACAAAAGTCTTGTATTGCCATTATTAATGTACTACTGCATAGTTTGGAATGGATGTGCTGCATCTCACCTTAATAAACTTGAGAATCTTCACCGCACCTTCCAACGCTTCTTGTCTAGTCGATTTCCAGACCGCAATGATCTTTCTATCACCTCGCTTGAGCAACTTAGAAATCAATCTGATCTCAGATTTCTGCATCATATTGTGCACAATAAATTTAATTGCAATTTCATCTCGAAGATCTATTTCATGGTGACCAATCTTCGTCAACAACACACCATGTTCCATCCACTGCTACCTCTACTTATGCAGTCTCTTCGCTCTCCATTATTTAGGATCCAGGAACTGTACAACATACATCAAGATTACAGTGACATCTTTTGCCCTAAGACACTTACTCCTTAAACGCTTCTAGAACTATCAACATTACACACCTAATGTTATCTTGTTGTTCGCATTATAACGGACGTGTACAACTCTATCTCATCTTTATTTTATACATTAGTTGGTTAAGTTTTTATTTTTCTTATGTTTTCCTTTCTTTTTTATATTTTACACTCTTGTAACCGAGTTGGCGCAAGCTGTTGGGCACTGAACTGAATTGAATTGAATTGAATGTCTGCAACTCAGAAGAGGAAATGCAACAATTTTACTCTGGACCAGAAATTAGACATTTTGGACACATATAACAGAGTTCTTCCCAGAAATAAATAAATAAAATGTATAAAAAGATGCATGTGTCTCAAGCTTTGCAGGGGCGTAACTAGGGGGGCTTCGGGGGATTCAGGCAAACCCCTCTTTTATTTTTCTCATCTGTTTAAGTTCATTTGTTTTTCTTATTCTACTAAAAAACTATTCTACATTTCCCCCCCCCCCCCCCCCACCGAACCCCCTCATGTAAATTCCTGATTACGCCCCTGAGATTAAGTCCCAACACAACACTTTTGAGTTTTTTTAACGAATGGACAAACAATTTTTCAAACCCAGATAATACGTAGTTTTTGCTCGGTCCTTTGAAACACAAATTAACAAGGTTCTACTGTATTTAAATAGTTAATCAAGAAGAAAAAACTTTGGGCAGTTAATGGGTTAACAAGAGAAAATAGGTTATCCACATTCAGACAATAAAATAATAAGTAACACAGGCCAACAATGAAAAATCATCTTGAATGAATTTACTTATTTTTGTGGTTTTTAGTAGGCTGAATCCGAATCTGCTTTTAGATTTTTTTTACCACGTCACATTTCCGATTTATGCACATAGAGATTGCAATGCTAAAGTAATGGGTGTGAAGAGAAGCAGGTATAATTTTTAAAGTATCCATATTTTTGGGCCACAAGAATATTTATCAGGCCACAAACTCTGAATACAAGTCAAACCTCACTATTACGAATCTCAGGGGACCATAACAAAATTTCATTATACCGAAACTTCGTTAAAATGAGGGGAAGCTCTAATAGGCTAAAAAAAAAAAAGACACAGTACTGTATTTAGGCCTAATCCCCGCATGGCGTGGTTTTCAGATTGGTGAATCTTCTTTCAACTTTAAATTTTTTGAACACAACAAGTTCTTAGGAGAGTTTTGACAAAATAATCACACTAGCGTGTTGTGTAACCCTTTTGAAAGGAGGGTTACTGTAACCTTAAGTAAAATAACCGACTTCGTCACATTATCATCTAGTGGGCCATGATGAGTCGTTTCCATTGCCTGTATTCATCACTGTGTTCTAACTGCGTTTTCTGGTTTTCTTTTGTTTCTTTTTTTTTCTAATGGTTCACCATGTTTCTGGTATGCAATCGCTGATAATACATGTGTAGTAACTTTATCAACATTGTACTTTTCACATATTTTTGAGAATGACTAGCATGCTTTAATTATTTGCCTTTCTGTTTGTTGTCAAGGCTTTAAAGCCACAAAAAATTTCTACTAGCCATTATATCCAGTGTCTCTCACAGCATGGGAGGACAGGGTCTCATTCAATAACTTGCAAATTTAGTCACCAGATGGCAAAAAAACAACGAATTCAGTGCTGCCACCCGTGGTGTGCACGGAGCCTATAGTCGATGAAGTGATGGGCGATACTACATTACTTCGGTATCGAATATCGATTCAAAATTCGTTACATTGAGGTTTTGCTGAAATGTGTGGGGGGGCTCGAAAATGTGTTTGTTAAAGTGAAATTTCGTTAAACTGAAATTCGTTAAAGTGAAGTTTTTTTGTACATTAGAATAGTTAGGTCTAGGCGCGACCAGAAAAATAATTCGTTAGAGTGAAATTTCGTTATAGTGGGGTTTGTATAGTGAGGTTCGACCTGTAATTTAAAAGTGTTTCATTGAAAAACAAGAAATCTGTGGGTGATAGGAAAAAACTGAGCTCAGACACGGATTCAGCACAAATAAAAAAAAGCATAAGAATAGGCTCTCAACGTTAAAGATGACTTTAAAATGATATTTTTTGTTGGCTGTGCGATCCATTTTAATTTTCAATAATTCCATGACAAAATTTATTTTCATGATAAACTTTATTAACATTTTTAAGAGTTAGATTATTATTTCTTAATTTTAAGCTCATTTATTTATTACCCTTGCTTTAAACTGCACAATGAATCATTTGCTATTTAACATTCCCCTCCCTTTTCTCAATAATTGTGCTCTCTTGGGATTGAGTTATTTCATGAAAATATTCAAACATTCCAACATCAATATCAACAATCCAAAAGAATGTCGGTATAATGGTTTTAATGTATATAAATTAAATTTAGTGCATAGATAATTGAGAAATTAAATTTTATTATAGCAAATTTTCTGAAACTTAAAATAAAAGAATCTTAGAAAAAGTGATCAGTAAATCATTTTCAACAACTTTCAAAAATATCTTATGTACATAGTCTTTTGTAAGCATTGAAAATAAATAAGAAAAAAACACTAAGAATATTTTTAATTTTTTTTATTAATTAGATAAAAGTTAATATAATAAAAATCATTATTTAAAAACTGGAAATTTTACACTTTTAAAAATTAAATTTCTAACTTTTTTTTTTTCCTTGGTTGCATTTTTCCTTTAAAGCCACGTCTTAAAAAAAATGTTTGCGACTTCGATAATATATGAATGCATGCACATAGCAGGACAGTAGTTAAATATGATTTGTTAAAACATGTCCAATGGGTATCTCTGGGTCAGCTCCTGCTTCAGGTTCATCATTAGATGAAATGTACTTGTGTAATTAAGTTTGTTTCTATTTTTCATGGTGTGACAGTTGGGATGGCCTTCCTTCAGAAACAACCCCTCTTAGATAAATGAAGTACAGATGGCAACAGCCCCACCCTTTGCTAATGGTAGCGCAAGAAAAATCATGATGACAAGCACATCACACACACTCACACAACAGAAAGTACACAAGGTTCAGCTAATCAATTCAAGCATCTTAAGACTCCCCTAACCTACAGAGCAAAAATCAACCGAAAGAGAAGGACAAAAGATATTTAAAATAAACATTTTTTTTTTTTTTGTAATTGCCAATCTAAACATTAAGAAAATATAGGTCTAATTGCTCAAGATGATGGATAAAGAAACTTAATCAATAAAAGCTGTCAACAGAAACATCGCAAGTGTTTCTAATGCAGTTAATGTTAACTTAAAACATTTAACAGATTTGTTATAATGTAATTTGACCAGAGGCTTCAAAAAGCACATATCAAACATTTTTATGAGAATCGGAATGTAATTTATTATTTTAAAGTAAATATAATATTTTCATTGTTTTCTAATATGCATTTTAAAAACTAAAATTTAATTCAAATAAAACCGCTATTCAAATTAAGTTACGATATTTTGTAATTTCAAATTTCGTTTCTCAGCTTTATTTTCTAAGAATTGTTAATAATTGCTTTTTAATACAATATTATGATTTAAGATATACTGCATTCCTGTTTAATCTGAAATTTTTTGAAAGATGAAGAATGAAAACAGATTTATGTGTCTCTCTCTAATTTAGGTTTCTTAGTTCCTTTACTTTCTTCACATTTGTCAAAGAATAATATTTCCTAAAATTATGCAATAAATTTAGGTTTGCAACCAAATATCAGAGTTTGTCATTATTATTCATTTGCAAGTTGGAAAATTTGTTGCTCTTAATGCTTTTACGTTATCAACTCAACTTTTTCACTATTCCTTAATTCATTAATTAAAGTTATAATGTGAGTCTAATTAAAAGATCCTAGTTATCTGCATCTTTTGGAGCATGTTCGCTGACAGATAAATGGAACACGGCTTGGCAGATAAATTGGCTTGGCTTTGCTCTGCTCAGTCCAAGCAGGGAAGCCAAGGCAAAACGGCTGAAGTGAAGCTTGAAACAAACGCGACTTGGGCTCAAATTCAGTGTCGACCATTTCAAACACATTAGCTATGATTTACAGGTAACCATGCTTAACTGTTAATTTCCCAACATTGTTAAGCGCTCATTAATATTAGACCCACTGGAAAGCTACCGATTTTCAACTGGACACAAGAGAAAATTTTGGATGTTCCAAGGTATAAAAATGCAAAAGCACAACTGTGAACCTTGCAACTCAAATTAATGAAGAAGGATAATTATGCACAATGGGTGAGATTACGAAAACGGTAGCAGTGTTAATGGGAAAGATTTGGAAACGGAAATCTTCAAAAGAATTTTTACAAGATGTTTATAACACTTTTGCATAAAAGAGAGGAAAGTTTAAAAGAGCACACTTCTTAAACTTAAATTAATAAAAATAAAATCCTTATTTTTTTTAAATGAGAAACGCTAATAAAACTTTTACTTAACAAATTATATTTCCGAAAGAAAAATATTTTTATTAAAACTAACAATTTCTCCCAATTTAAAAGAACAAGTTACATTTGTTTAAAAAAAATTATTATTATTAAA
This sequence comes from Rhysida immarginata, assembly GCA_023313115.1. NCBI lineage: Eukaryota > Metazoa > Arthropoda > Chilopoda > Scolopendromorpha > Scolopendridae > Rhysida > Rhysida immarginata. The sequence continues at coordinate 75,109 of JAHWFO010029543.1, forward strand.
ATAATATTTAAAATGCAACACCTTATCTGTTTCAATTTCAGCAACAACTTCATCAGTGGCTACTGCATCACCAACAGCTTAAAAAATGTGAATAGCCGTTTTACAAAAAACTAAGATATTTAAATTTTTTTTGATTTTTAAATTAAAAAAAAACAAAAATCGTTTTTCTTTAAATAAAATTTAGGATATAAATTATACTCTCTCTGTCCGAAAATATAATACACATTTCAAAATTAGTTCCGAAAATATAACGGTCGTAACTGGGGAAGGTTTGGGGGGGGGGGGGGTCCTTTATTTCCCTCATCCGTTATTACTTTCTTAGACTATGGTTTAAGTTCATTTGTTTTTCTTTGTTTCTACTAAAAAAAACTATTCTACACCCCCTCCCCATGTAAAATCCTGGTTATGCCCCTGTATAATATGCATCTCAACATTAGTTTTGTATTGTAAATGTACTATATTTTCAGACAGATGAAGTAATTAAAAATTATAAATCTAAGATAAACTAACTAAAACCAAGAACAGATAATGAGATAACTAAAACCAAGAACTTACCTTCATCTGTTCTTGCTAAAACTAATAAGCACCTCAACAATATTAAAAAATAATAATAAATAAAAATAAAAAATAAAAATAAAAAAATATAAATAAAAATTAAAAATAAAAATTTATTTTAATCAGTTACTGATAAAACTTACCTCAATAGAAAAACTCCCTCCACTTAAGAATCACATTTAGTAACAATCACACAACTTACTTCAACATCTATATTGAAGGGAAAGGGGGGGGGGGTTGGGGGATTAGGGGATTTAGGGTGGAATAGGGGCCACTATGGTGAAAGGCTGAGAAACACTGATCTATACAAACCTTTTCTCTAATTATGAAATCAAACTCTTTATTAAATTTATCTCTTCCCTATCTATAATTTTAACAGTCTTATTTCTTTAATATGAAATGGAGAGTTCTCTGTACCATCCTCCTTGATGAAGTTGATGGAGGCCTTCAGGTAGATTATTTCTTTATTTACACACTCAAATCTACCTATTTACAAGAGCATAATATTCTTTCTTTAACATACAATTCAAAAAGTTGCTCTAAATAATATAACCACCTTACAATTCAATATAAAATATTTTACCTAGGGACCATTTTATATTATTTACAATTAACAATTCATTTTAAAAATTTGCTACGGAAAATAATTTAATCTAACCAAGGGACCAAATCAAAGTGCTCAATAAATAAATAAATAAATAAAAAAATAAATAAATAAAGTAAACAAATAAATGTGTAATATTGTCAGTGGCGTTAATGGAAAGTTTTAAACAATATTAAAACTGTTCCAGTGGTTAGATTAAATCGGTTCCATGGCAAATATTTAAAACGAATTGTTAATTATAAATAATAAAAAAATTAAAATTGGTCCCATGGACCATGATAGTAAAATATTTTATATTGAATTGTTAAATGGTTCGAGCATTTAGACCAGTTTTTTAAGGTGTTTGGATTGTAGGTTAAATTTTATTGGAACTATTTTTATAGAAAAAATATTTTTGAGATTATTATTCTTGTAAATTTTTTTTTTTTCCCAATTCAATTCAATTTTATTCAATTCGAATCAAGATAATTTTACAAAATTTACAAGAATCATTTACAAAATTTAAATTTACTTTTTTACAACGATTTTTTACAAGGATAAGATAATCAATTCTTTCCTATAATATTTCCAGAGGCCAATTTCGAAACCCAAAATCCTAAGCCCTTTCTGGGCTTGTATGGATATAAAAACGGGTCTACATAAATAAATAATAGATACTTAATAAAAAAAATAGAAAAAAAGAAAATAAATAAATCAAAAATAAAAAGCTGACATTTCGGATAGAGGCTATTCTTTGTCAAAGCAAGGAGGATAATTCTCTAAAAGGAGAATATTAGAAAATTATGATAATAAATTAAATAAATTATTATTATTATTATTATTATTATTATTATTATTATTATTATTATTATTATTATATTCCAGGGTTCTTGTGTCTCATCCTTACTCTTGTAAATAGGCAAAGTTGAGTGTGCAAATCAAGAAATAAGTTTGTTAAAATTGTAGACAGAGAAGAGATATATTTTATATTATTTTTTAATCAGAGAAAGTGTTTGTATAATTGAAGTAAGTTGTGTGGTTCTTAATAAATGTAATTCTTAAGGGGACGAGTTTTTCTATTGAGGTACATTTTAACAGTAATTAAATTAAAATTTTTATTTTGATAACTTTTTGGTGTGTTGAGGTGTTTATTAGTTTTAGTTAAATAGAATTGTTTTTCTTAACATTTAGCTATTAGTATACAAGTTGTAAAATTTCTAAAAAATTTTTTTTAGATAATTCATATGAAGTCTTGGACAAAAAGATAGCAGGTGTCATTTTCATTATATTACACATCTTTTAGAACTGGTTTCTTAAAAATACCTGCAGTTTTTTGTTTTTTTTTGCAAGGAACAAAAATCAAAATAATAAAACTTCAAACTTTTTAAAAAATAATTCTGGTAATAATTATTTTATTAGAGTTTTATAAACCATTCATAAAGATATGCATTTGAATTGAGGACTAGTTAAATTCATTAACATTCAGATAGGCGTTTCAGAATTAAGTTATAAATAATTAGTGAAACACTGTCAACATCAATATATATGAAATGATATTCCATAAATAAATTTGCTATGCAAATATTTTTATAATTTCTATTCCGAACAAATAAATTTTTCATTATCAAGACACAACAAAAGTGCACGCTTTCATTTAGTGGCTAGTGGGCTTCCTTGGTTATCAATTGCAGATAATCCCTTATGCTACAAGACATCTTATAGATATTCTCAAGTATCAAATAGGAGTCTTCTTTTAAGAAAGGCCATTGCTGAAAGTGAAAGAAGCAATTTTCCCTTCAAGTGCTCAGAAAAAAATGGGGATCAACTGACAAGCAATCCTTATTTAATGTTCTATTTCCATTAACTTCAGGTTATGCAATAACCCCACCCTACTTCCTGCAATTTTTTATGGTTGGTCTTTTAAGCTTAGACAAAATAAAAAGTTCGGATTTAAGATGTTAAAAAAAATAAAAAAAAAAATAAAAAAAATTACTTCTTTATTAAAATTAATTAGAAAATATTTTAATTAAGTATGAGAAAATAAAATATCTATACAATTTACAAATTAAATAATGAAATACTGTTGGCAAAAACTTTATTAATGTTATTATTATATTTTTTCTTTGTTATTAAATGGTTATAAATATAAATAAATATCACCAACTTCAAAACTAAATTTTAAACTATTGTTTTTCTTATATTTCTTTCTCCTATCATGTTCTTTTATTGTCTTATGCCGAAATGGCTGCAATCAATGGTTACAACTTATAAATTTCATTATTAAATTATCCATGCCAAAATGTGTGAGAACTAAAGAGTCAGAAAATTTCCTCGGAAAATATTTATTCTTAACAAACAGAAGGCTTTATTAAAGACATTCTTAAGATTTACCAGTAATTAGATTTAAAATTTATTTTCATTAAACAGCCCTTATAAATAGCTACAACAAACCATCAGATTAAGTCCTTACCTTTTTCCCATCTGACATCTCCCTCACTTACACTCTCTGCAAATGGAGGAACAGTGACTATTTTTATTTCATCCACTAAAATAAATAGATTACATGTATTTGTTTAGGCGATCATTACAAGCAATTAATTGAATAATGCAATGTCAATGAAATAGGTTATTTATTATTTTACATAAGAAAGTCTGCTAAAACCCTAGAAGGTTCTTAATTCTGACAAACTAACTACTACACTGGTCTAAGCACATACAGTGCTTCCTCCCCAACTCAGTATTATCCAAGTCGAAATTTCCAAGTGGCAGACAAGGGCTTTAGTCGTTAAATTTAGCCAACAAAATTATAAAACAATAATTATTCTTATTTCCAAAGATCGGAATATCCAAAATTATGTAATGTCATAACTCCCAATGCACACTTTATAGCAGTTGAATACATACTAAAGATATCTTAAAGAGAAAATAAACCCCAAGACTGTTGGAAAGGATCCCATTTATGCAGGTCAAAAACACACAGATGTCTGTATCGATACAATAATTACAGAATATACTCATTAACGAAGCTGAACGTAGCCTATTTTTTTCCAAGACTATATCAAGTAGATGACCTAACATATTATGACGCAAGTAAATTCTAGGCAGCCTGTGGCACAAGTAAATTGGATGATTCTAGTCCAATGATAATTTTCCATTTTAGATGAGCTTCAAGGTATGTGGATGATTCTGCGAGCAAGACATCAACTGAATTAGCTAAATTTAGAATACCCAAGCTTTCGAGGAGGAGGGATTCATCTGCCATTTTGAATTTCTCCAAGCCAATAAATTCCGTGAACCCTATAGACACAGAACTGACAGATTTGGGCAGGGTGCACTGTATTCAGTATTCTGTTTAATCCATAGAATGCACAGTATGCAATACCGAAATTATTCAGTCAGGAAATAAAAATATAAGATGCTGTACATGCACGTTTTTGCACATTGTGCTGCGAAAAAGGCATTTATTTTTTTAAATTGAAGTCCATAATTTATTTGAGATTATGGTAAACATACAAGTGCCAGCAATAATTTTTTTTATTTTTTTTGGCTTCTCTATGAAATACCAGAATTGTTTAATTTAGTACTTCAGCCCTGACTATTTCATGTCCTTATTTGTGTCTTGAAACTCAGGTGTCTTGTCAGTGGTATCAAAATTTATCTTCCTATTAATACTAAATTGGTTCATAAGCATTTCAGGAAAGCTCAATCATCACTGGAAGAAACATAATTTGCATAAACAAGAAAGGAAGCAAGATAAAAATGGAAGAACACAATGTTCCGATGAGGGAGAGGAAAAGGTAAAAAGAGAAGTAAACGATTAAATAAGAAAAACAAATTTTCCCAAAAAAAAAAAAAAAAAATATTAATTTACAATTTGCAAAGTTGGTTGTTCTGTTGCCAATTTTTTCAATTTTTTTGATTTTGACTTCCGATTTTTAGAGTATTAAAAAAATAAATAAAAGTTATAATAGGTCCAAATATCCTTATTCAGGAACATGGCCAAAATGGTGATTAAGGTTAACATTGTAGGATAAATATTTTCTTTTACTATTGCTTTTTACATCTTCATCAATGAATTAAAGCCAATATATTCACATGAATAAAAAACCAAATGATAATTTTACATATCCTTATAAATAGTTCAGACCAAAAGCAGTTCAATCTCATATCTCATCTAGTCATCATCTTTTTCAGTCTCCCCCCCCCCTCCTATTTTCTTTCCTTTGCCTCTTCTGAGCATCACAGTGTTTGACATTCAGTTGCTTTTCATCTTGTTAGCTTATTTTATTCATGGTTAATGAACGTTGCCATTTTCCTCAATTTTATCGAAACGTCGCTCTTCTGTTTAAATAGTCTTCAATCTTTCTCTTGCTCACCAATCCGCTTAAACGCACTGTAAACATTTCCTTGTATACTTCCATTTTATATGCACTCAACTTGGATATGGAAACTGCTTTCTTCAGAATCCATGCTGCACTGTCATATAACAAAAGTCATGCAAGCATCCAAATTCTAAGTTTGTTCATTGTTCCAATGCTTCTGCATACTTACTATTCCAATTCTTCTGCTTTGATGCAACTGCTATCTTGATATTAGGATTTTTAAGTATATGAATTGTTTCACATCATAGAAATTTTCTTTTTCTAAATAAATGTGTAGAACATTCTTCACCATTGCTTTATCCTTCTTATTGATATGAGGTCTAAAATATTTGTTGATATAGTGTATACGAGGTGCTACCCAAATTTTCCGAGAATTTTCCGTAAAAAGGCAGAAAAGGTACCTTACACCCTAATTTCTGCTGTGACCTTCAAAGTACTCACCTCCAGCACATATGCAACGATCCCAGCAATTTTCTCATTTTTGGAAGCACTCCTGGAAGTCTGAAGTCTGTAGAATATTCAAGACCAGTTGTGGTTTTCTACTTGGATATACTCAGCAGAATCAAAACGTCACCCTTTAATTTTAGGGAGAGGTAGAAGTCAAAAGGGACTAGATCAGGGAGTAAGGAGGATGGGGGAGTGTTGCCATGTTTTTTTTGTTTTTTTGTCAGGAATTCCTTCACAACAAGCACCGTGTGTACAGGCACATTGTTATGGTGAAGCAACGAGTCTTTTGTTCTTTCACACTCGGCCATTTGCACAAAATTTTCCCTCAGTCTCTTCAAACCTTGCAGTAAAACTTTCCCGTGACTGATCAGGTCGAATAATATGAAAATTCGGAATAAGCACAAGAACATGTTGAAACACAAACAGCAATAGCTCACAAAGAATCGTATCTACGATTATGAAACTTGGCAGAGCAGCAACTCAAAAGTGCACCAAGAGGCATTTAGCAGCAGAACCTTGTACGGTCTTTGATTTGGGTGGAATATTCAAATTCTCAGATATTTTGATTAGCACCTCGTATATCAATTGCTGCTGCAAGTAGTAGTCTTCCCTTTCTGACGATCAATATACATCACTGAATTATTTAAAAACAATCAAATATATAAATCAAATTGATTACTAAAAACATAATCCGGTCGAACCTGGATTGAGACAACTGTAAATAAAGATGGATGCGGGAAAACAATAGATGCGGAATCATGTATTAAACGAATGAAAACCAATTTGTTTATACTGCATAATATTAATAGTAAGCACAAGTTGATGTTACAGTTCACAATGTTCACAAGTTTAATGAAAATGTTTTTTGAATTTTTTCTTCTACTTATACTGCTTAATTGTGTTTCTTTTTTCCTTCATTTGTACATACAAGACTTTCCAACTCCATTTTTTTTTTTTAACATGTTCACTTGTAAAGATCTGTTCAATAAATATTTGTTGCAATGGATTTTCAATTACGTGCGATCATTTCAAGGATTTTCAATTAAACTTGCTAAAAACCGATCAAAATTTCTTTGGAACCAAAAATTTTTAATGATGGATCAAAGATCAATGAATACGGGTTTTATTAGCATTGTTTCAATAGCAGTTGTGCAGGGACCATCGGAAAACGACTGCTCTGGGAAAACGACATGTAGAGGAATGATAGATTGGGGTTCAACTACATAATGAAGCTGCAATAATCAAATAATGCACATTATATCTGAGCATTGGTGCATCAGTATTTGATTGTTTTTAAATTATTCAATGAATTTTTTTAGTGCTACTTGTCATTCATTTTTCTGGTGCTCCAATATTGCACCCCACCAATATTGGTTAGCATTTCCTCAGTAACCAGTAAATTTAGTGCTTATTCACATGAATAATTTCTTTATAACATTCACATAGGACTTAAGTTTATAATGGGCGTGAATGTAATGAACAAGGGGATAGGCCATTTTAATTTACAATTTTATTGATAAAATATAAAACTTACAAAAATATGCACTGGTCTGAAATCCTCTTTTGGTCCCAGTGATTGTTTTATAATAATTAATTGAAAATTCGCTAAATCTGAAAGAAAAATTTATAAATATAGTTTTAATTTAAAACTATGCTCGTCAAAAATTCAAAACATGTTGTTCTGTAAAGTTTGTTACAAAATTTGACAAGCAATTGGATAAGAGAAATTAAACTTTTTTTTATAAACTGCTTATTGAGCACTAAGATCTTGGTTAGTTTATCAATTTGCAATGAAATGCAAGAGGAGAAATATCACAATCAGGTATTTTCTATTTAATTATCAACTAGATTATCCTTCTACTGCATTCCTCAAAGTATTAGCAATATTCTTACATAAAACATATCAAGATATGGTGTATTGTACATTGTAACTTCCATTTACTTTGTGCACAAATTAACCCAATCACATGCTTCCCAGAGAATAAATTTAAAGAATGGTACGATTTATAAACTACAAAAAAAAAATCCTTTATATTATTTTCAACAACGCATCTTGATGTTCTTATCAAGATCTCCCTTTACACACTCAGGACCGCTTAATGAAATCACTTCGGGACCAAGCCAAATTGATAACACTGACTGACTGATAACAGGGTCCATTCTAGACTTATAAAAGGGCAGGGTGCTAAGGATTAAAAAACGAGCACGATGTTTCAAAAAGGCACTTAATTTTCAAAAAAGGGCATTATGTTTTCGAAAAAGATTTTTTTCTATACAAAAATGAATAGTTCTTTTTTAAGTTCCTTAGCCCTTTGCAAGATTTTAGATTTTTCTTTGCGAGCACATTTTTGGGTGCCCGGGCACGCGATCAGGATCAAAGGGCAGCGGGGTGAAAATTTTTCAACAAAAGGGCAAACGGGGCAGCGCGCCCCGTAAACCCTGCCTAAAATGAACCCTGCTGATAATAATAACCGAAACTGAAATAACGAAGCATTGTTGGAACTTTAGAAAACTATAGAATAGAGCTTTATTGAATTCTGCTTATATTCTTGCTACAGTAATATCGAAGATTAATACAATATCAATTAAGACTTAATGAAGAATTAAACAAAAAATCACGTACGAAGGGATATCAGAAAGTAGTACCATTTATTTTTTAACAGAGGATATATAGTCGCTGTGTAAAAGTTAACACAGCCAAAAAGAAGGTAGCGTACATGCACAGACATTGCATAACAAGGTTATTTCTACACATTATGTTCTACCAGTCATTTTTACCACATCGTCTACAGTGCAATAACAGCGAGCTGTTATAAGATTTCTTTTCGCAAAAGGTAAGAAAACCACTGGGGAAATTCATGGGGAAATAGCAGAAATTTATGGTGCCGACTGTTTGCACTATTCCTTTGTGTGCAAATGGTGTAAAATGTTTCGGGAAGGAAGCGTTAGCCTTGCCGATAAACAGCATTCTGGGCAGCCTGCATCAGCAGCAACACCAGCCATTATCTAGGACATTAACGATACAATCAGAGAAAACCGTCGCAAATGAAGACAGATAAGTAAAAGAAGCCTCATAATCATATGCTACAGCTATAATGCATTTCAAACATTATTTGTTACAGAGTGATTCCCAACATTATTTTTTTTTGTTCAATTTGTTGCTGGTCCCCTATTTGCCTTCAGGACAAAACTTTCATTGAAATACATGCTCTTTACACCCCTGAAGTTTCAGGATAGTTTATCGAGTATTTTCCTTGATATTCCTCAAAACATCTAAAATCAAAGATGTTTATATTATTTTGTCCAACTCGTGTATATACCGTATTTATTCTATAATGCGCATCTTGTATAATGCGATTCCACTTTCAGAGCCCAAATAACCAGTAAAAATTCTATCCTCTTGTATAAAGCGGTTCCCATTTTTGACTTGTCGCGAGAAATAAAATATGCAAGAATATACTGAAAATAAACCTCTTTATTGTTTACAATTTTAATTACGTACACTTATTTATTTCAAGCCTTTTAAATGGGTATGAAACATGATCGGAAAAAATGCAGTAGGACAAAATGCAACTATGCGTTTTGAAGTGTTCAGTTAGTAAAGGCTTTTGGTCTCATGGTCTTGTATTATTAAATAAAATCAATAAACATTAATGAGGCAGATCTACATTTAAGCAAATTTCATTTATGATTTTATTTAACATGAGATAATTTTAATACAACACTAAATAGTATAAATGGTATCAGGTCAGTTCGTCGAGGGTCAATTCGTGAGTGTCAGTTCGTTGGAGTCAATTTGTTGAATGTCAATTTGTCGAGAGTGTCAGTTGGTCAGGCGGTCAGTTTGTCAGAGACAAATTTGTCGGGTGTTTCAGTTGGTCGAGATAATAAATAGTCGAAAAATCTTTAATCAAATTTATTAACGACAATTTTTTTGTTATTAATTTAATTACTTGAAAGATAAACAATAAATGCAGTTACTGTTAAAAATCAATATTTAAATACAGCGTTTGTAAACAATATGATATAGTGGCTAAAATGAATGATCTTCTTGACAAGAGGTCCGGACATTTGCCCCAAACTGTTTATACCGCTTCAGTATCCTTCATTTTCAGAAGGAAATTAATAACTGCATAAAATTAATTATCGAACAAATTGAGCAGATATGGGAAATTAAATTTTTATTAAGTAAAAATTAAATAATAACATAAATACTAAGCTCCATAAGCTTGCCAAAACATTTAATATCCTGTGGCCGATTTTCCAAGATTAACACAAAATTTCACGTTGGGCTCTTTGTTCCAATTTGATATCCACATATTTGGACTAGCATATGCACATATTCATAACAATACAAATTTCACCAATGTTAATACCAATGTAATAAGTTTAATTTCCTGAAGTAGTATACGCAGTTTGGAACAAATATCCGTTGGGGCAAATGTCGGGACCCCTTGTCAACAATTCCTTTTAGCCACTATACATTGTTTACAAAAGCTGCATTTAAATACTGATTTTTAACAGTAATGGCACTTATTGTTTACCTTTCAAGTAATCAAATTAATAACAAAAAATTTTTCGTTAATAAATTTTATTAAAACCATTTTTAAATGGTTTTCGACCATTTATTTAATATCTCGGCCAACTGAAACACCTGACGAATTGACGTCCGACTAATTTACCTTTGACAAACTAACCACCCGACCAACTGACTCCCGATGAACTGACGTTCGACGAGCTGACTCCGACGAACTGACGCTCGACGAATTGACCCTCAACAAATTTTGACATAACCAGTATAAATAGGCATGGAAGGAACTTCATCAGGACTTAGCTTTTGGCGACGGGAAATTCAAATAAAGTGAATTAATGTAATGTATCATGAACTGTACATTGTATAATATCATCATCATCATCACGGTCAACCCATTGCAATCCACTGCTGGATGAAGGTCTTCTCTAAACGCTTCCATTCTTCTCTGTTCGAAGCATTGGATTTCCAGTTGACACCAGCCACCTTCTTTATTTCGTCGAGCCACCTTGCATGGGGTCGTCCTCTTGGGCGTTTAAAGTCTCGAGGGTACCAATCCAGAATGACTGTGGTCCATCTCATGTCTTGTCTTCTAGCAATGTGACCAGCCCATTGCCATTTAGAGTGTTTGATCCGTTCGATAACGTCAATCACCTTCGTTTGGCTTCTTATCCAGCTGTTGCATTTTCGCTCTCTTCTTGTAATTCCCAGCATACATCTTTCCATGCTTCTCTGTGTTGTCTGTAGTCTTTGTGTTGTCCTCCTTCATAAAGTCCATTATAAAGTCCTGTATAATTAATGTACTGTGATGTGCATTATACGCTAGTTTCGTCTGAACTTCATCAGCCCATAGTTCGTTTGAACCCTTCCCCCAATAATCAGTCATTGCAATGGCATTATAGTAGAATAAACAAGGTACATATTTTACGAAACTAAAATACTGTACTATGAAATTTTTACAATAAATTGAAAATTAAAAACAAACATTTTAAACAAATATTTTACGTTAATTATAAAAGCTTGGATAAAATGTGAATAAAATCAGTTCACGTTTGTTACGAAAACAAAATCTTATTTCAATGACTACAAGACCAATTTAAAATCTTACACTTGTTGCATATAAAATCTTTTGTTTAAAATTTTTATTTAAATATAAAATCTCATTTACAATTTTAATTGGAGACATTTGTCATTCATTCTGATAATTATCCCACCATATTTTTGGTAATTAGTCGTAAGTCTGGCCATGATTGTAGCAAACATAAAAGGGGTATTTTTAAAGTTCCTTCCTATAAAGAAAGACTCGAACAACAAAAGCATCAAGGAAACAATTAATTATTCCTAATGTTCAAAATAAAACTTTTTAAAAAAGAAAAAAAATTTATAAATCAAGACTGTTAAATATAAATTTTCCTTCCTTTTCTATTAAAAGCATCATTTTGGGAAGAGATTAATTTTAAAATACACTTTGTCTTATATAGTCTTAGCAGGGGACGGAAAAAAAAAAAAAAACAACAAAAAAAACTTGCAGAGAACGAAGAGATCGAAAAATGCATAAAAAAAAAATAAAAAGAATTTACTTGAAAGAGAATGTTATTTTAAAAAGCACAGAAAGTCCGGTAGAGAAACATTTAAAAAATTACAAAAAATAAAATGAAAGTGAAAGGCTTCTTCTAATTCAAAATTCCTCGACAGTATTACCATTTAGGAAAGAATGTGTTCAAAAATTCCAAGAGGGGACGTTATGTATCATAAACTGTCAACATTTAGTGAAAAGAATGGAAGAAAATCAATTACAAAAGAGGCCAGCCTTCCTTCTCTCCTAGTCTGGAATGTTATTGTTACTTTAAAAACTTACATTTGTGACAATCATTTGGAGAAACCACCAAAGATCAATATCCAGCAATACAATTGCATGGAAGTCAAAGCAATTTCCTAAGGGACCCAGTGGAAAAAAAAAAAAAATAGGAGTGCAATTCCAAGCATTACATTTACAATCAAGATATGGTCGAGTTCAGAGAGTGGACTGAGAGAGCAGGAATGCCACACAAAATTCTACTCTTAATACATTTCAGTGAAACTTTCCTTCTTTTTATAGCATTTGAGGAATCCTTCATCAACTTGCACTTAGCTTTCAAGCAGTAAAGAAATAATTTTTCACAAGCATCATGTAAAACCTCACTGGTAATTTATTTGAAAGGAAAAAAATGTTAACTTTATTTACAATTCATTAAGAATATTATAATTTCATGAATAGCATTACATCAAACGCATGGTCATATACTTTGGAAAGCATAAGCAGACTTGTCAAAATCAAGATAATTTTTTTTTAATTAACAGTCATGCATCTATTCGAGAGAATGCTCATAATTACAATTGATATAATCCAAGAGAATAGACATTATCAAAAATTTTCATTACAATAATTCCAATTTTCCTCATGGATGGTCATATTCATTTTTTGTTGTCATTATTCCTAATTCAATAAGGTGCGTATAGAAAGTACTACAGACACGCTTCCTAAAATGCTGGTTTATTCAAATAGCACAGTTTAAAACAAAAAAAAATTAATAATGACATAATAATCAACCAAAAGAAACACCAATCATGCAAAAGAATTAAAATTATCTGATACTTATTAAGAAATACGCAAAAAACTTTAGTTTGAAAATTTGCAAATGTAAAACAATTATAGACACCTTCAAAAACAAGTAGTAATCGAATGGGCTAGAAAGCATTCAAATAAACCATATAAACTTATTAGCTGAACAGAAAGCTAAACAAACGAAAATGCCACGAGGAAGTCTGTTAAAAGAATGCGAGATTCGAAATGTGTATTTATACCATGGTCAGGGAAAATCCTACAGAGAAACTGCTGCAGCACTCATCCGATCCATGAGTGCAGTTCGTAATGTGTTGAAAAAATGAGACCAGTATGAACAAAAAAAAACTGCACTTTTATCCACAAGAGCAAAGCGTTGCCTTTTCCATCTTGCCACCAAAAAACAGACGTCGACCCGAAGCATTGCCAAAGAGTCAACCACCCCTGTATCACACACCACAGCGGCAAAGTGCTTACGCACCAATAATGCTGGATACGTAAAACTGAAGGCAAAACCAAAATTAACTCCAGTGCACAAATCAAAGAGGACGAAATGGGCAAAAGGAGTGATGATATGGAAAGATCAATGGAAAGCAATTGTTTTTTCAGATGAAAAAAGGTTTAACTTGGATGGCCCCAAGGGAAACTGGTATTTCTGGCATGATTTGAGAACGAAGAAACCTGAATTTTTCAGCAGGCAAGCAGGAGCTGGTGGAGTCTGGTGTGGGCGGCATTTGCTTATGAAGGAAAGACTGACATTGTGATGATAAACCAACGAAACTATATCAACAGATGCTATATGATCATTTCATCCACTCATTGGAGGAGATGAATGGTGTTATCAGCAAGACAATCCCCCACGCCATGTAAACAAGGGCTTAAAAGTGAAAAAGCAACAAAACAATGGTTTAAAAGTGAAAAAAATCAGGTTTGAATTGGCCTTCTAGAAGTCCTGATATGAATCCTATAGAGAACGTCTGGGCTGCATTAACCAAACTTGTATATGCTAATAACACAGCAATATCATTCAATGTAATGAGTTGAAATTAGCTATTTATGATTGATGGGAGAAAATAAAGTTCGAATATTTACAGAAGTTAATAGAAACTATGCCCAATCGCATATTTAACCCTATTTCGGCCAATGGAGGCTTTGTTCGTTAATAAACAATGTAAAAACAACATCCATTGTAACAATAATGTCCTGTGTCTATAAATGTTTTACACTTGCAAATTATCAAACTAGAGTTTTTTTCTAAAGTTCCAACAATGCTTCGTTATTTTCAATTTCGGTTATTTTCATCAGCAGGGTTCATTTTAGGCGGGGTTTACGGGGCGTGCCACCCAGTTTGCCCTTTTGATGGAAAATTTCCACCTCGCTGCCCTTTGATCCCGATTGCACGCCCCGACACCTGAAAATGTGCCTGCAAAGAAAAATCTAAAAATCTTGTAAAGGTTAAGGAACTTCAAAAAGAACTATTCATTTTTTATAGAAAAATATCTTTTTTGAAAACATAATGCCCTTTTTTTGAAAATTAAGTGCCCTTTTTTGATAACGTCGTGCCTTTTTTAGCCCTTAGTATCCTGCCCTTTTTTAAGTCTAGAATGAACCCTGAAATCCCCAACTAAGAATAAAAACAAGGGGCAGTCATAAAACTTGGTGATGGTGTTAGTACTAATCTACATATTCACCCTTCAAAGCGAACCTCAAAAATCACCTCGTCGTCATCCTGGAAATGCCTGTCACGCAGTGCTTTCTTCATCCGAGGAAAGAGGAAGAAGTCACTGGGAGCCATGTCAAGAGAATACTCAAAGAAGCAGCATGTGTGAGTGTCCTGTGCAGAATGAGTTAGGGCGTTATTGATGAACAAAAGGACTCCCTTGGACAGCAGCCCTCGGCTCTTCATCTTGACAGCCCCCCCATACGTTGTGTGATGGTTTGCCCTAGCCACACCACAAAAATCCTAAAAACAACTCAGCATCACCTTGCCCGATGGTGGTTGGGTCTTCGCCTTTTTCGATGATGGTGAATCCAGATGCTTCCACTGCTTGCTTTGCTCCTTTGTCTCAGGGTCATAGTGATACACCCAACACTCATCCACAGTGATTAGACGGCTAAAGAAGTCATATGGATTGCCCTGAAACAGCTGCAACATTTCCGCTGCTGCCTCGGTTCGGCGGGGTTTTTGAAGGAGTGTGAGCAGACGCAGAATCCAGCAGGCGGCAACCGTTGTCATGTTCAAAATGTCGTGCAAGATGTTGAAAACTGATCCATGACTGATCTTCACTTTTTCCACTATCGTCTCGATGACAATATTCAAGAAACTTTTTTTACCTAAGCACAGATGTTGTTCAGAAACTCAAACTAAGTTTTAGCAGCCAAGTTTTCTGTTTTCAGAACACCTTCAGATTTTGCTAATACACAATGAAGTGCCAAAAATCATGGGATGTAGCAATTCGATGGCATTGATTCCATAAAATTATATAGAGAGAGATTTTGACCATTGCCGCCATATTGTTTGGATAAATCTCTCCAACACGTCCCATAAACGCTTGAGTGGATTTATTAAACTCTGTGCCACTTACTTCAAATGAAGACTTCTGATTGGCGATCTCATGTGTGTCATTTTCTTTGCAGTTTCACGGATGTTGCTCTTTGAGATTTCCACTTGACATGTCACTTACAGTTGAACGGAGTAATTGCAGAATGGCAGACATCTTATGATGGTACTACATGTAACACACTGCTTTCTGCTGAGCGACTCATACTGCATTAATTTGAATTGCGAATGAATCTAGTAGGCCATGTTTCTATTTGTATTAACTTAGACATCAAAGACATAACTAGGGTGGGTATCTGGAAACTTTTGATCACAGTGCAGGGCTCGACAAAACTGGTACCCTAGTAGACACATGCTACTAAACATTCCAAAATAGCTACTAAAAGGCACCTCATGATAGCCATTTAACAAAGTGGTGGTAGAACTACAAAAGCTGCATGAGTCTCCAGGGAATTTTGATGAACAAATTCTCAATGAGTGGATAGGCTTGAAACAACCAGTTAACAGGAAAAATCCAAGATCTTTATTGCTAACCACATTGGACTTTCCTCCAATTTGTACAATATTTCAAGCTAGTTCCGGTGTTGCAGTGTCTACTGCAGAAACAAATCAAAATGAGCCAAAGGAACTATCAAAATTCACAAAGAAAAAGTGCAGTCATTGTTGTTCTATAACTGACTTTCATCCAAAACAATGCACAAGAGGTATCAAAATATATCAGGTACTTGTCATGTACATTAGCCTCACTGAAAAGAAAGAACTGTAGGTAATTTTAGAATTTGTTTCTACTCGAGGTACCACTACTTTTTTAGTACTGTATTAATGACAGATACTGAATTTTGTTAATGAGCTACTAGAATTTGAAACTTTGTAGCCAATTGTCTTCAACTATAAAAATATTGTCGAGCCCTGGCAGTATACCAGGTCTGTAAATACGAAACCGGAATTTGCCCATAGATGGCCCTAGCTGTCAATATAGTTACTATCAAATCGCGTTGTTGGCACAGTTTTCTTACTCTGCCATTTGACAAAGATTTTCAACTCATAACAATACAAAGTTTATACAACAGCGTAGTTGTAATACATTGAACATGTCGAATTTTGTGCCTGGAAAGTACGATTTGTGGACAGCATTGATTTTCTGTTACCATTTGTAGAAAACTGCTGCAGAATCTCATCGAATGCTTGTCGAAGCTTATGGTGAGCATGCTCTTGGTAAATCACATGCTTTGAGTGGTTTAAAAAATTCATAAGTGGTGATTTTGACGTGAAAAACGAAGAACGTGGAAGACCATCAAAAAAGATTGAAGACAGCGAATTGCAGGCATTGTTGGATGAGGATGACGCTCAAACGCAACAACAACTCGATTTGAATCAAGCATTGCATGAAAAACTACCAGAATATCAAAAAAGGTAACACAAAGTGATTTTGCTTCATGATAAAGCACCATCACACACAGTAAAACTGGTCAAGGAAATGATTGAAGCGTTTAGTTGGGAAATACTTTCACATACGGCTTACTCGCCAAACTTGGGTCTGTCCAATTACTGCTTATTTGCATTGATGGGACACGCACTTGCTGAGCAGCGCTTCACTACTTATGAAAATGTACGAAAACTGCTTGATGACTGGTTTGCCTTGAAAGAGCAACAGTTTTTTTAGCGTGGCATCCACAAATTGTCAGACAGGTGGGAAAATTGTATAGCCAGCGATGGGCAATACATCAAATAAAATATTTTTTATCATTTTCATACAATAAACGTGTATTATCTATACAAAAATTCCAGTTTCATATTTACATACCTTGTATGTGTAAATAATTATACCAAAGAGTGTGTGACTAAGACTTTATTTTAAAAATCCCACAACACATATTTCATTCACATTCTGATTATCGAGAGGAAAAAACCTTCATATCCGATTTATTACGATTGGACATAAAATATCTGATTTCATGATATTAATATGGTAATTAAATTCCAATGATAATAAGACTTTTGGAATTCTTTTCAGCAGATATGATATTAATATAAACTGTGTAGATTCAACTAAACAGGGCCACCCAACCTTTTTATGACAATAAGCTACTTTGTTCACTGGAGAGATGTTGCGATCTACCAATATCCAGGGAATAAAAGTACAAAAAAAGTAATGTCACCTACGATTATATACAGGGTGTCCAAAATGAAAAACTGAGTAGAGGGCTTCAATACAAATGAAAATCACCCCATGTATGCTACCATTGTGGAGATATCAACGATTTTGGGATTTTGTCAATAACCCCAACCTTATATAATTAAAATATGTTTTCAAAAATGTATGTCGTTTTCAGGAATTTGGTTAGTGGAATTGTATTCTTTGGGTAATGTAGGTATTAATTTTCAAAAAATGGATGAATTGCATGCATAAAATTTATCAGAAATCAAGGTTAAAGTAGGAAGTTTCAGAAATCTTTGATGATGAATCTAAACAAAATAAGTCAGCAACACTGGAAGTATTTTTAAAACTTCTCCAAAAATATCCAAACTTAAATGTAAAAATGTTCTTACTAGATGCTTATTTCAAGTAGATTGTCATATATTTACGTTTATAATGACAGGTTATGTGACTAAAGTATAATTACAATTTGTAACTTGTATAAAACTGACTAGAGTATACAGGGTGTTTCATAATTGGTGTCCCGTCTTTAGGTCCAAATAACGATTCAAGGGGAACAAATTGGGGAAAAATGAATATTGATCATTTGGTTTTAATGTCCCCTAATTCAGAATAAAAACATTTCGCGTCCCTGGGGGTGAAGGGGTAAATTTTGAAAATTTTTATTTTGTAGGGGTAGAGGTTAGACCCCAAGTGTTATTTAGAAAGTTGTAGAGCATCATGTAAAATCAGGGTTTAGCAAAAAACCCGATGAAAAAATCTCATCCCCTGCCCTTTATCGAGTGGGTAAAGTGAAAGGTATGGCTAGCTAATGTAGACAAAAACAGAAAAACTCATTAGAAACTTACATTTCCCATTGCTTTGGTTTGTTAGGTATTAACGTCCTTTTCAACTGCCATGGTCATTTCAGGACGGCGTTATAGGGGCCGCAAATTTTGCCTCGTAAGG
The DNA here is from genome assembly GCA_023313115.1 of Rhysida immarginata. NCBI lineage: Eukaryota > Metazoa > Arthropoda > Chilopoda > Scolopendromorpha > Scolopendridae > Rhysida > Rhysida immarginata. The sequence goes on from JAHWFO010029543.1 coordinate 93,875, forward strand.
GTTCTTTAACGTGCAGCCGGCAAACAACTACACGGGACCAACGGCTTTACTTCCCTTCCTCCTTGGGCATCAGAGGCGATCACGCAACCCCTGAGCCACCGAGGCCCCATTTCCCATGTACAGTTTTCAAATTTCATAATGTTTTTCCTGGGGGGAAAAGCCCGGTCGAGTTTATTAGCTTTTCAGGGTAACGACTCATTCATTCTCATTAATTTTCCAAATGTAGGCCCTACTGTTTTCTAATAAGTATTGTTTTTGTCCATATCGGCTAGCCATACCTTTTACTTTACCCACTCGATAAAGGGGGCAGGGGATGAGATTTTTTCACCGGGTTTTTTGCTAAACCCACATTTTACATGATGCTCTACAACTTTCTAAGTAACACATGGGGTCTAACCCCTACCCCTACAAAATTAAAATTTTCAAAATTTACCCCTTCACCCCCAGGGACGCGAAATGTTTTTATTCTGAATTAGGGGACATTAAAACCAAATAATCAATATTCATTTTCCCCCCAACTGTTCCCCTTGAGCCGTTATTTGGATCTAAAGACGGGACACCAATTATGAAACACCCTGTAGACTGTCAACGAGAAAAAAAAAAAAAAAAAAAAAAGTACATGTTTACAAAAAGAAAGCATGCAAGCTTAAAGGTAAAAATAAGGGTTTCATGGTAAAATTGATACTGAGAAGAGCTAAATCATCTCAAAGGTGGATTACATAGGCCTGCATTTTTTCACTTTTGGAAAATATTCTTGATTTCAGAGGCTGATCCTTATGTTTTTTGGTGTGCTGAATCCAAAAATGACATATATTTCTTTCTCCATCACGTAAGAATTTTTCACAAAATGCAAGGACAGTTCATGAAAAAACACTACTTACGTATCAATATGAGTTTATTAAAAATGAAAATTTTTCATAATTTGTAAATAAATAGGTATATAGGGTGAAAAGTATGTTTCTAAACAAATATATAAAAGTGAAACTTACAAATTAATAGCAGGGCGCAAGTTTAACTTAACCTTACTCAGCCGCACTGTAGCGTTTTCGCTGCTTTTGAAAGCTTCTTTTCAGGCTTTTCCTTTTATATGTTGCTAAACTCAGTTTCTCGGAGCAATCCCCAGCAGTAGTCCACTATCATATTAGTTATTAGTAAAAAGGAGGGCTTTTTACGAAGTTATGCAAAGATTACATTGTGAAAAAGCCCTACAAGATGCAGAGAAACAGATGCCATTCTCGAATTCAGCACACCAAAAAACATAAGAATATGACAAATTCATGAAAACAAGTTTCCCATTGCAGGACAGTGTTATTGAGAAAGCACACGTTATTTGGAAAACACATCATTACAATAGATTTTCACCATTTGCCACCAACTTCTACAAAATCGTTAATATCTCCATAATGGTAACATTTAGGATAACATACATGAGGCTGATTCTCATAGGTATTGAGGTCTTCTACTCAGTTTTTCATTTTGGACGTGTACCGTTGGGACACTCTGTATAGTTCATAAATAACAAATGAAATGAAATTCATGATCAATCAAAAAGCTTGTCGAAGTTGACTGGTAGCTTACAATCAACGAGATGGGTAGCCTTGATTTATAAGATTGGGAGGCTGAAACCTAGGCCCTCAATACCTATGGCCTATAGCCACGTCTGCCTGACCATGAAACAGCTTAGGCCTTCTCGGCACTGAACAAGAAACTACTTATTATAAATAAAAATATTTGTACATGTATAATTTATGTATTTTTCACATTACATTCTATGCCTATATAGGTAAGCTTCACTTACAAAATAATAAAGTGAATATTTAAAATTTTTCTTTTAAATATTCAAAAATGTTTGTGCAATTCAGAGATAAAAAGGAAACAGTTTCTCATTTGATTTTATTTATAAAATTCGCAAGTAATGCTATAGTAAGTTAAAATTTTATACCAATTAATTTGCACTTTTTAAAGTCGTAAATTTCGCTTGCATATTATTTAATTACATTTTTCCTAAGGTAAATTCTACAGAAATTTATAGTTTGTGTTAAAATTTTTAAGACACATTTAATTAAAAGCTTAATCCAATTAAAAAACTATGCACTTACAAGTTAGAATTCGCATAATTATTCAAGTAGAAACGTGTGCCTGTAATGAGAAAAAATCATTAAGATTAACAACTAAACTTAATTGTTATTACATATTTATAAGTTAAATGCATTTTCTAAAATTAAAATTTACTTTAAATTTTAATAAAGAAGGATTCCACAGATGATAAAAAAAATTGCATTTATTAAACTATATGCACATTTTTGACATAGCTGATTTATTTATGAATGAAGGGATGAAATAATGTAATTAAAATCCAAGAGATAATTAAACTTATAAAATTAAGGAAAATAGCATTAAAGGAAACAGATTAAATAAAACTGAATACTGGATTTGTAAAGTTAAAATTCGTTTATTAACGTGGTACCTATACGGACATAAATGCTGCTAACAAAACAACAAATATTCATATCTAAAGAATACGCTTGTATTTTCCTTAAAAGGAAATTCAGATAAGCAATTTTTTGTAACTTTAGAA
>JAHWFO010029543.1:101452-118618 GCA_023313115.1 Rhysida immarginata
TTTGAAAATTACATTTTTTCATTTGAAAAGATTATTTTTTCAATTGAAAACTACATTTTACCAATTACAAAAAGCTGTAAAATTTCTATTATAAGGATTATAAATTTTTAAATCTCATATAATAATGAAGATTTTAAAATTAAAAATGTTAGATAATTAATTTTATTGAAGGATAATTTTTTATCGTTGATTGTTTACCGCGTGTTATTTTTTTTTCAATTTTTAGTTTTCTCTTTTGTAGTTGAGGCTTGTCTATTTATAAATATTTCTCATATTCTACATATTACGCATGATATAATTTTTTTTTTAATAAATGCATACTATTTCCTATAGCAGTATACAGATTTTATTTACCTGATATACAGACTTGGCTTTGCGTACAACTCGGAACCTATCATAAAATTGGAAAAATAAATAAATTAAATATTTAATAATATTATTACTCAGGTATTTAAAATAATATTAATTAGAATAGGATTGAAATTTCGTAAGAATACGGGATCTCTAAGGCAAAACGTTTCGATTGAGAATATTCAATTAGCAAGCATTTCACAATGTGTAAGATGATTTGCTCATCGCAGTGCTTCACCCATCCATCGGAGAATTAGCCAGCCAATTTTATTTTCGAGTTATTTTTACGAGATTCCTCGAGTTTAGTAAGCAATTTTCTCAGTTTATTTGAATGGGAAAAAAGTTTTATAAACGCGAAAAAAAATTGCCAAGCTAATCCTATAATTATCTAGGATGAAGAATAGACGGGAGTGGAGCCGGGCATCTCCCAAAAATAGCCCTCGCACGAGTAAAAGGGATTTTTCGGAAGAATTAGGAGCAAACGGGTTTATTGATTATTACCTGTAATTTTCGATTGAAGTTTTTGTAAAAGTATAATTTAAAAAGATTTCGCGGAGTTCTCCGCGAAATTGAGAACAGCATGGCAGCCATTAAAAATGAAAGAAACTGAGACTGCGCGACAGGCGAGCAACAGCGAGCAAGAAGCGCTTGAGATTTTTTTGCGTTTTTTTGCCCATTTTAAGCAGCTCACTCGATCGTATAAAAGATGAAATGAATTTTCGAGTTAAATTCGCGCTCCTGTTTTTTCCTCATAAAAAACGTTTTGGAGTAGGTTGGAGGTTTTGTTGATGGAGTAGACACGCCTGGTTGTGACTCAGGCAACGAAGCCGATTGTCCTCTTCAGTACGTGTCTGCCGTCAACGTCTTTGTTGCTCCTTGATGCCGTTGAACCGTAACAGTATTTCCCGGAGACACCGTAGCAAGGCAGGCTTGACGTGAGTACCCACCGTGTTTAGATCGTTTTAATGTTTAGCCCGATTTTTTTTCTCATCTTTTTTCCGATTTTTTTCTCTCGTTTACTCGCTCTTAAGAATTTCGCGCGAGCGTCCGTGTACACCTCCCGGTGCAAAATTTCCTACCTTGGGAGATGCGAGGCGGTCTCTCTCTCTCTCGCTCTGTGTGTATGTAGATTAGCGAGCGATAAGAAGAGGCGCAACTGACGCTGTTAGACGCCCGTTTCTCTTTGTTAGCATGTTTTTTTATATATTTTTTTCTTTTTTTTCTTGAGCGTGTTTTTGTAAAGCTCGCAGTGTTTTTTCCGTTGAAAGTAAAATCAAAACGCGAAGCTCGATAGGAAGGCAATCACGGCGTGTCGAGCAAAAAGATTTTTGGGTCCCGGCCGCCCTCGACAACATGCAGACGAGATTTACGGTGGCAGCGATCTTTGCGTTTCGAGCTCAAATCGATTTCTTACTCTAAAGAAAACAACGAGGAAAAATGAAAAAAAAAGTGAAAGATGTCTTGTGAAATAGCGAAAAGACTTTTTAATTTAAAAAAAATTTTTTTTTTTTACATCTTAAGTTTGTTAAACACGCTTATACGGAAATCCCTGTTTTCTAAAACTTGTTATGGGATATTTTGTGAGTTTCGTCAAAGAACGCTCAACTTGGTACTCGCTGTCACTTCTTAGAATACGCGCTTCTCCAAAACTTTCTTACTTTGGAAAACAAGCAAATTTATTATTTTCAGAGTTCTCAGAACCTTAATTCGTTTTTCTTACTTAATTCTGACGACTCCTTAACTTTTTTAACAACATTCCAATCGAAATTTCAAGTCGTCCCGAATCTTTGTAAGCGTTTCCTACGGGCGCAAACTTGTTTGAAGGTCAGTGGTTCCTGCAAGACACGTTTGCTCTACAGAGAAGTTTCTTCATTCAAAAGTCAACCGACCACTCCTCGAGTGATATTGGCTTGACAGTTTGTTTATTATTATCATCAACTGCTCCAGCTGCAACTGTCTTTTCTTCGTTTAAATATATCTAATCTTTCTGTATGAAATTAAAAATAATTAATTTCTTCTTTTCTTTTGATTGGCGCTGTCCTTTCCATCCCACTTTCCATCATCCCAACGCAATCAACGTTTGTTTGAATGACAAAGCACGTAAGCAAAAACCGACAATGTTCGTAATTAGTTAATTTATTATTCTTGGCATTAAAAAAATTTTTTTTAATGATTGCGCGAATTTAATTTTTTTTTTCCACAATTTTTTTTTTTTTATTCTTCCTCCTTTTCATCTCTCGACAAAGGGATTTGGGGTCCTCTATTGTTCTCGTTCTCTTACAAACCGTACCTGCGTCTTGGAAAGTTCATTGTCGTCGTTTCAGGGGTGTGGGAGGGAAATTTTGTTGTCCAATGGCGTCTATTCTCGCATGTCTTTGAATTTCATCGATCAGTGGGTGCGCATTTATGCATCGTTGGATCACAGTTTTTGTTTAAGAAAGAGAAACGGATTTATATGCATATATATAAAAAAATAATTACAACAGCAATAACAACAACAACAGCAACAACAACTCACTAGCACCACTAGAATCCATAATGCGATATCTTGTCCGTAGACGTTTACCTTCTTACATGTCGTGAACATCTGTCAGGGTTTTTTTTTTTTTTTTTCTCAACACAGACGCCTTTTTTTATTAGCGTTATATTTTAAAGGACACTCTCGAGCACTTTTTGCGGAATAAGGATTTCCGGAAAACCGTTTTCATATTTCTTAAACTTTTTTTTTTTAAAAAAAACACAAAACAAAATGCTTAGAAATTGTAAAGAAGCCAACGACGTTTCCCAAGAATCGTAGGATTGGCATATTTTTTTCTATGTAAATTGCAAAGTTGTATCGATTTCTTGGAAGTGGGCAGAACCAAGTTGTTTATATTCGCTTGATTTAACCCATTCAGAACTAGTTTTTAATGCTTTTTATGTAAGGATATGTTATAATATGATCGAATATGCTTAATCAAGCATTTTGGTTGCTTTTTCATCTTTTTCTTATTCTATAACCCCAAACAAGTGAGATATTTACAGCTCATACTTCATCGAATGCTTACTATATATCTTCACAACTCTTAACGAAAAATCAAATACTCGTGTATGGCGAGAATTTTTTTTTTTTTCAAAAAATGACCTCTAATAGTTAAATTTGACTTATTCATGGGTCACAATTGAACTAAAAAGTGAAGTTACGGCATCAGCTTGAGGTGCATTTAACCTATACACTCCTGAAACTTCTTTTTTTATCCTTTTACCTTATTTTCATGTTTAATTTATTGTAAAACATCATAAGAATTTTTAAATTTTTTGTAGCATTATTGTAACATAATATTTAGTATGAGAGCCTAAAACAACACTGTCCTTTTAAAAGGAGGATAGGTTCAAACGGGTTAAAATCAAACGCCCAAATGATGTCGAAGCGTTTATGTAAGCATTGGCTTCTTTGCATGCATTCTAAACATTGTTTTGCGTTTGTAAAGTATTTAAATGAAGAATTTAATGTCTTTGATAAGTGGTACCAAAAAAGAAGAAAATAATTTATAAATTGGAGTATCGCTTGTGTTCTTAATTTGAATTTTGTTGACATGAATCTCTGCTTGTCAGTTGCATGTTGATTCAGCTTATGTCAAATATATTAAATATCTATTAAAATAATTTACAACTAAATTAATTGTAACTTAATAAATTCTTCATTTCAATTATGCATATTAGATTACGTTGTTTAGGAATTTAGAAATATTTGCTTCATAGATTTGGTTCCTCAAGGAGGGTGAGAGAAAAGCTAGAAAGTCAATAGAATATGACTTTCTTATTCAAATGTTGCATTTTTATGGATATTAGTTCCTATATTCTGAATGCTATAATTTAAATAAGTAACTAATTGCTTGCTTATGTTATTTTAAAGTTGAAAATGCAAAATCCTTATAATTTTCTTTGCTCTATTTAAAGAGAAATCAATTTTTTTTTCCCCATAACGCTATCGTTTTTTTTTTCCTTTTCATTTTCTATTTATTATAACATTTTTTTAATTCCCATACTGAAAATTTTTAATATCAATGGATTCGTCCCTCTTTGAAAGCAATAAAAGGAGAAATCTCGACATCTTAGAAGGGAAAAACGTCGAGTCATCGGAGCTGGAGAAAAAGGGTTTAATGGCCACCTCGGGATCCGCTCTCTGTTTTGCAACTCTCGAATCCCGGATAGAAAATAAAATTGAGAATATAACCATCGTTTTAACTTATTAATGTTATCTACAAGAGATTTTTGAGATAAAAGTACTTTAACTGAAAAGCTGGCGATGTATGTAGGGTGGCCAAAAAGCGTCTATGTGCACTTTGAATGCTCACAACTTGCCTGTTGAAGATGAATGGCTTCACTGGATTGTTAGCTGTTTACATTTTTTGAGCAACATAGAGTAAATAGGATATTTGGAGCATCTAATTCACATTATAAATCAATCTAAGGATTACTTCAATAGAAAGAATACATAGATTATCCTGATTATTCATGAATCAGATTTTATAGAAAAGCAATTCGTTTATGTTGTTCTCACATTAACAGGGTATTTATTTATTAAATGTGTCATCTAGACATACGTATCAGCGTTAAAGCTAACCAAATTTGCATCTAATGTCATTCTAATAGATCGCTGACTGCATACATCTCCATTTGTATGTGAGTTGTGAACATCCGAAGCGTGTGAACATATTATAATTATTTCTAGTTTTCTTAAATTAATAATGTCAATGATTTTTAAAAAAAGTTTTAAATTCTAAATTCATCTACATTTATATAAAATCATTAACATTCTCAAGAACAGATTCCTGGTATTGTTGTTATAATTTTATAAAAGTTGTTTGGTAAATAAGTGGATTGGGCTCGTGGCTTCACAGTAAGTAAAGTCCACTTATTATCAAATAAATACAGATTCGAAAAACAGAAAACTAACTATATCATCATAACCGTGTCTGCAAGTATTTATTTAAAGAAAATAATTTATTTCTTACTCCAGATCATTTGTCACACCTGTTGGAATTAGAAAAAAAAACATTGAACTCAAGACTAAGTGTAACTCACCAAACGCAATGACTATATTGAGAGAAATCCAATAGTGTTTAGTAATAGTCTTATATTTTATTAAAATACAGATAAATATAGATAAAGTAATTTTTATAGTGGTTGTTATGTACCTGTTTGCTTTTTATAAGTATTCAAGAAAATTTTACAGACGATAAATAAGTTAAAGTTGAATAATAATAAGTGATTTAAATTAACATATTCCTCCCATCTTCTTTCAATATAGCCCGTAAATAATTTTTTATTATTATTTAAATTTGAAATAAATATTATGTTTACATGGCCTTTTTTTAATGTAGAACCCGAACTATAAATCGTATTCAAATATCGACTCTTTAAAGGTTAAAGCATTATTATTTTTTTTTCTCCAATTTAATGAGGAATTATTCTTTGCCAATTTATTATTATTATGGATGCCAGAGAGACGTTGAGCATTTTAAAGGAGGTCATCGTATTTCCATAAAATGCAAATACTGTACTCTATTCATTCAAGGCTAATTTGATTGTATCTTTCCGTCGACTTGGCAAATTCACTTTAATGTCGAGTTTCCCTTTTTAATGAGCTCTAAGGAGAAAAAAAAATAATGAAGAAAGAGGAGAGTATACGGAAAGGCTTACGCTTTATTATTATTAATAGTCGATTAATACACGAAAAGGAATTAGATATTGTAAGAATGATGATTATGTAAATGAATAATAACCTAAGTTAATGAGCACAAAATTGTAAACAATTAAATATTTGCACAGACTAATTAGCACACCTACATCATTTGTGATGCGCCTGTGCATCCGGATTAACGCGGCTTTAGATTAACCTGACCGCAGTCGGTAAAAGTAGTTTCAATGACGATTTTGTTAAGGTTTTAGACCCACATGAGTTTAGGGAAGAGAAAATATAGTTAAGGAAAAAATGTGTGAACAGTTTAGGCCCTTTACAGCAGATGTAGTCAATTACAAACGTAGTTCCTAATTGCTTAGCCTACACTACTTTTTGTGACTAGGATATCGATATAGTCAAAGCAGACTTCAAAGTCTTTTGTATAATTTACTTATAAACAAATGTAAAGATTGATTCGTTTATTGTTTTTTCTCGCTTTTATATTGAACGAACAGACGCGTTTCCATTAGAAATAGATAAATCCCAAAATATCATTAACTAGTTGCAAAGACTTTGAGGATAACATTGAGAGGATTTTGATCATTTCTGTATTTTTTTTAGGTATAAGTAATTAGAAAGTAGTAAAGCTTAAGTTGCTGAGATAATTACTTCACAATTATACAATACAAACGCTTTTAATCTCAACTATAGAAAATAAGGTGCGTCTCAAAAGTTTAAAGACACAACTGTTTTGCATAAAAAAGAAAATAGCATAAACATTATGATGAAAACTGCGTCTGAAATTAGTTTCTGTCTCAAATGTTGGTGATAACATAAAACAAACTTAAATGCTACATCCATTAGCTTTAATCAACTGAAATACACGCTTCGGCATTGAATTAATCAACTCAAAGAATGCGTCTGGTTTTAAATTACACCAGCTTTCTTCTATTGCTTGTTCGAGATCTTGCATTGATGAGAACTGATGACCATCGGCCAAAGGTTTTCGATAGAGTTTAGGCCTGGGCTTCTGGCTGGTCATTTCATGACGTTGATATTGTGGTATTGAAACCATCGCAATGTTGATGCAGCAATGTGTACACGACTTCTGGACCTCCTAGTCGTTCACAAACAGGTATCAGATAAGTTGCAAGAATCTATTGATAATTTTGTGCATTTTGCCGGCCACTGAGAAAAACGATGCTACTCGGACCATTAAACCCTCCCCCAAACCATCACCGAACCACCTCCTTGTTGTCTGTTAAAAAACGACCTAGGTTCCTTTCGTAGATCATGCCAATACGCTGCCAAACCATCTGGGCCATCCATCAAATTCCATCGTTTTTCATCGCTAAATAACACTGTCATCCACTCATCCGTCCACGTCATGTGATCTTGTGCCCACTGTAATCTGGCTTCCGTGTGCTTTGGCGTTAACGCTGTTTTTTGACCATTTTCTTGTACACCAAATGACCACTGTTACTTATCCGTCTGTGTACAATGTCCTTTGATATATTCAAACCGGAAGCTTGCTGTATTTGCCTTATTGAGAGAGTTTGTTGTCCCGCAAGACGAACAATGTGTCTGTCATCACGGCTAATTGTGGGTTTTGGTCTCCCATCTGGGTTTGGGTGCATAATTTGAAGGTCTTTTTAGTACAGCGTATACACCAGCTCTTGATCTTCCAGTTAATCTTACAATATCCGCAACAGACTTTCCTTCTGCCTTCAATTTCCAAATTTCAGCAACCTCAACCTGGGTGAGCTGACATTGACGAGGCATTGTATTGCGTGGAGTTGCTTTGTTCAGAAATTACTTTTTATGTAAATGAATTACATTGAAACTCATCTCTATAATCCTTCTCTCCCCTTTTTTCTGTAAATGAACTTTCCTAATCATGTATTCATAAATGTCTTGAAACTTTTGAGACAGCTTCATATGAAAATATTGTATTTTCAAGCTAAATTATTGTTGGTTTTTTTTTGAGAACTGTGATAAAAACTTTTTTAATTACCGCAAATTTCAGATGCAGTTTTCATCATAATGTTTATGCTATTTCATCAGTCTTTAAACTTTTGAGACGCACCTTATAACAAAATTAACTGGTAGTTTTTCATCAAAAATTGACTTCAAATAAAAAACAAGTTTTTGGTACTTTTTCATCTAAAATATACACTTTGAGGGGATGATAACCATTCCCTATACTTTTTTTTAAGTATAAGTGAGAAAAATAAATTTATGAGGAATTTAAATTAAATTGAAACTTTTTGTACATAATCTATTGAGATTTTAAAATTGACAATGAAATATTTTATTTTTCTTTAGTTTTTTTAATTTGATTATATTTGTTGTTGATATTAAAAGATTTGTCTTGTGTAATAGTATTAGAAGTTCCAAAATTGTGATACACAATGTAATTTTCTAGTAGAGACGGACTACTCTGTCTTTAGTTTCTATGAATATAACATTCTGTCTCTGTTGACATAAAATTTTACTATTTGTTTACTACTTAGAGCGCTGACTAATTATCTTCCTTCATTAAATGGGTTTTTCAATTTCATTATTTTTCCAAGAAATGTATAATTTATAGGCAGTGTGCAAGTCTTTAGAGTTGCATTTAAAAGCTCGAGATAAGCTCGGCATTATTAATGAGTTTCTATTTGAAGTGTCTAGCGTTCACGGAGAATTAAACTAAGCGAAGCTCTTGGAGCAGAATTAAGGTAGTAAATTAGAGACCCTGCTTTAATAATATGAATCCTTTATGGGTTCCTATTCCTTTTCCCCTTTGAGTAATCTTCTTTCGTTGTGCCCTAAGAACGTAAAAGATCACGGCCAGAGAGCTTAGAATCATTGATGAGTTCGGATTAAAAAAATAATAACGGAAATTTTAAGTGCCAAGTTAAACGAGCTGAAAGCTTCAAGTCATTGATAAGATGTAGTTGTAAAGCAATAATAAATGGAGTCGAGTCTGAAGTAACAGTTGTCCACGTGACGCCGTTAGCCAATCGTGTGCGAACAATAAGTAATTCGAGTGGCATTACCGAAAGCATTTCATTTTCAGAAACGATCGCATAGACGGATAATGAAGTCGGCGTATGTACTTGTTTATGAGCTGAGTAATGAGATCGATGTCTTTATACGTCATCCATTCTGTTCAAGATACGGTAATTATGTCTTATTTGTGATTGGTTGTTGGAGTTGGCTTGGAGGAGTACAGGGTTCGAATTCGCTTAACGCGGGGTTCAATAAGAGCGTTAGCAAAAACGGATTTGTGAGATAGATAAATAATTTTCTTTTTCTCTATTTACTAGCGACTTCTTTGTAATCGTTTCAGGTAAAGTGCACGGAAATGTCATTCATTCTGGGCTACATTAACACCGTAAGGCTAAATTGCGTGTACTTAAAGGAGTGGTTCTCTAAGGGTGGGACAAATTCCTTGTCAAAGAGCAGGTTGTTCCTTTGATGTAAAGCCTTCGTGCATAATTTAATAAGAATTATGGAGGGAAGGAGAGAGTATGGAGTATTTTGTTAGGAGACTCAGAATTCTTGGAAGGGTTAAAAAAAAATCGCCGCAATTGTCTTTCTGAAATCGATTTATTGCCAAACAAGCATTGGGAATAAGTAAAATATAAGCATATCGAACAAATTGCGTGTTGATTTGCGAGTCCCCTTTTCAAAGTTTTATCGAATGGAGATTTCTTATGAATAAAGAATAAGAAATTTGTTGAATTTTCGATAAAGAAACTCGAGGCTTTGTGAATTTGATCGAATCTCATGCAACTTTGATGCTTTTGCATCGGGAAGGACTCGTTAAATTTGAATAAAATCATTTTAAATTAAAAGTGGCATCGCCCTTTTCGCCCATTGGTCACCCCCTGTTATCCGAAATCTTACAAATGTCCCACAATTCATTTAGAGAAACTCACTATGAATTGCATTTCCCTACGGAAATTGACTTTCCGATCGCATAAATGTAACGCCGGACATCCAAACGAAGAGACAAAAGAGAAATAAATTTAAACATGAAAAGCATTTGTTTTTAAAGAAAATGCGTTCGCTTATAGGAAATAGAAGTCTCGACTAAATCAATCTAATTTGGCAGGTTCAATGTATATGGTGTCCGACCCTTTAGCATTCGGCGTGATTTTTATTAACATATATTATTCCCGATATACATTGTCTGTTTCATTAATTTTAAATTACAAACTACGACCGGCTACATACATACTACTACTAATCTTGAGTGACGCTTTCTTGTCTTGTAGGAATCGAAAATGAAATCCACCAAATTATGCAAAGTAATATCGTGTCATATTATGCTTATTCATCTATGTCTATTCTAAATCAGCATTATTTCGGTATTCCCTAGGAGACCGGACTTTTGGGACACAATATAGAATAATATTGTTGCTCTTACTTAAGAATTGACAGGATTCATAGATTTATTGTTTCATCTAAGTTCAACACCTGTGTCGAATAGGAACGAATGCTATGCGTATAATTATTAAATATAATGTATATAATTATATTGCTAAATTAGAGCAACAATTGCTATTCGATCAAAATTAATAGATTATGAAGAGTGTTGAGAATGATCGAGAACTTCTCAGCATTTTCAAATACTCAACCATTCAGAATTTTATGCTTAGACTAGTTACTTTTGCTATTCAAGTTTGTTTTTTGTTTTTTTCAAAATTTATTTTTAAACAAAAAATTGTTTTTGAAAGATATTTTTAATATCTCCAAATTATTAAAAATTAAATAAATAAATAAACAAATAAATTACCAAACTTCACTTACTTTATCAAAATATTAAACAAAATGAAATTATTATTTTAATATTACTTTTTGTATAATTTTTTAAAAATTGTGATTATTGTCCTTTAATTATTTATTTAATTTCTATTAATTTGTTGAGGTCATTCTATTATAGTCCTCAACGTTTTTAAATATTGAGTTTTAATATTGTTTTTAATGATAGTCCCTGACACCTCTCATTTGCCGCGTTTTATGTATTCAGATGACTAAAATTGCTGTTTTATTTTGTGGAGATTTGTTCTTATTGAATCTAAATCGTTATTTATTTGCCTGTCAAATTCTTTGTTCATTTATCCTTGAAAAAAAATGGACAAACCAAGATAATTAACCAACTTGCATAGTTGCGCTGCATTGCAATTCTCTCAATGTTTGGCATTTACAATCGAGTTTCAATTGAAACAACACTTTTTTGTACATTCAAGTCAACACACATTTTATAACTAACAAGGGGACATTACGACCTCGGAATTTTAGTTTAATACGAGACTTCGTGTAGTTGTAGTGTACCTTTAGGATGTTAATATACTTAAATATTAAGGCGCGCTATTCAGCCAATTTTGAAAAAAAGACGGTTTAAAGTTTCGAGCACCATACATAAGGCAAAGTATTCCTCCTTGACTGTAAGTGATCCGATAGCTCAGACGGCAGCGTGGTTGCTACTCACAAGTCATAATTATTAAGTGTGAGGTGGTGAGTTCGAATCCCAGTTGTAACAGTTTTTTTTTCTTTACCCAAATAATTATTCAATATATTATATTTACAAATTTATTTGTGCCAACCAACTTTTTTTCTAGTTTCAACAAAACGGTCATAAGTCCAGGAATCAATAATTGAATATTTATCAAACGTATTTCCGCCTTTTTTTTTACTTCTTTTTCCCACTGGGATAAATATTCCATCATTTTCAAACGTCGTCATCCTTTCTTTTTCAAAGTTTGCAAGGTCCACGTAGGATGTGCTTTGGCAATATTAATAACTTTTATTTTATAGTTCAAAGGAACGTACTCCATTTCTCTGCTCTTTTTCTCTTCTGGTTCATAATCGTCCGATGAAAGATCTTCAATTTCTTGACAAGATACTGGTTCACAATCTTCATTCACATGAATCAATGCCTCTTTCGCAGCTCGGGGATGAAGAAGGTTTCCACCATGTTAAGGTAAGCCTATGACGTTACGGTGCCCTCAAAAAAGAACGGACCAATGATGCCTCTTTTGGAAATCACGCACCAAGCCATAACCTTTCGTGGATGAAGAGGTAACTTATGGATCTCATGAGGGTTCCGGGAACCCCAAAAACGAACATTGTGTTTATTAACGTCACCTGACAGATGGAAGAAGGCCTCATCTGACACCCACAGGTTGTCCACAATGTCCTGATTGGCTTGCATTTCTGCTCCAAACTCCATCGCAAATTGTTGTCGCTTCTGTCTTCCAGTGTCTGTTAACTCCTGATAAACTTGGATCTTATACGGGAACAGGTGTAAATCCTTTCTCAAAATTCGCCACGTCGTGGTATACGACAGTCCTTTTTCAATGGATAGGCGGCGAACAGATTTTTTGGTAGGGGAATCGACTAACCGTGTGCGAACATTTACGACAACTTCGGCCGTTTGAACACGAGCTTCGCTCCCGCCTTTTTTCTTGCCTTTAATACATCCAGTGGCACGAAATTGCTTGACAGAATCCATGATTGCTTGCCTGCCTGGTGCGTCTCGACACTTATACTCCTTCCGGAACTTTCTTTGCACGGTTACAGGTGATTTTGTCTCGAAATACCATTCGACAACCTTGCATTTCTGCTCTGTTGATAAAGCGGGCGCCATTTTTCAACAATACGATTTTCATGCAGCGCCGTTGCAACAATACAAACTCCAACTATTTAGAAATTCGATATGTCGCTCATATTCTTTCAATTGTTTATCTCTAATGCACGTCATTCGAGTGAAATGGTCAGAAATTGACTGAATCACCCTGTATGTAGAATCTGAATCTGCTTTTAGATTTTTTCTAACACGTCACATTTCCAAGTTATGCACTTCGAGACTTCTATGTTAAAGTAACTGGTGTGAAGAGAAGCGTCTGCAATGTTAAACTGTCTATATTTTGGGCCGCAAGGAAATTTATCACGCCCCAACACTGAATAATTTAAAAATGTTTAATTGAAAAAAAATCTATGCGTGCTAGAGAAATTTCAAAATTATATACGTAATCAACAAAAAAAAAATACTACCAAAAATCACCTACTTGCTTTTGGTTAAAAGAAAAATCTTAAATTTTGTTGGCCAGTGTTATTATTTGAAGAGGTGTTTACGAACTTTTAGGGGTGGTAGAGGACCTTATTTTGAATATATTTTGTCGATAAACTGGGAGTTGCAAATATATCCTCGTCAAACATCATACTGTACATGAGAACGACAGTCTGAGACTTCCTCATGATGTTTTCTCTCTCGTTAATATTTCCAGGAAACGGAGAAATTAGAAAACTTCGTACTGACGGTCATAACGTTTTTAATAACCAAATGCATAAAAGGTGTTCAAACTGTTGACCATGAGCAACAATGTAATCTTGTCATTGACATTTCCCAAAAATCCTGTAGTGTCTCTTACATGGTCACTTGCAGCCACAATTCGCGCTACCAGCTCCTCTTATGAACTCACTGGACTATCGTACACTACAGTCTTTAGATGTCCCCAGAAGAAAAAAATCTAAAGGGTTAGATCCGGCGATCGAGGTGGCCAAGCAACTGGTCCTGCTCGATCAATCCATCGATCATGGAACGTATTGTCTTACAGGTGTACTGAAATGGGCTGGTGCTGCGTCATGTTAGAACCACATGATTCTTTGGACAGCCTTGGGAACTTCCTCAAGTAACTCAGGCAAAACTTGTAAGATTTCTACACATTGCCATTTAAACGTTCTGGAAGTAAGTATGGGTCGATGGCATGATCTTGAAGAATCCCTGCCGAATTAACACCGGAATGTTTGGGCAGGGTTTTAATTCATGAACATAAATTATCATTATTTGTCTCACATGCATGGGCTTTGAAATATTTGTTTCTGTACAAGGATTCATTTGCGATCCCCAGTTTATTGATAAAATTAACCGCTGGATTGGAACAGTGAGTTGGCTACCTAGATCACCCGACCTCACTCCCTTGGATTTCTGCTTGTTGGGTTAGTTAAAGTGTGAGATTTATAAAACTATAGTCAATACACGAGACGAGCTTATTGCGCGTATAACAGATGCTGTGGACCAAATAAGAGAACGTGAAGATGCTTCCAGGCGCGCAACTCGCCACGTTCTCACAAGAATTGAAAAATGCATTGAAGTACGTGGTGGAATATTCGTAAATTTGTTATGACGGGTCAATGACGCGATTTAACAGCCTTCGAACGCGGGATGATTGTAGGTGCTCGGGGCTATGGAGCGAGTATCAGCGAAACAGCAGCATTCGTGGCGTGTTCAAGAGCAGCCGTCGTTAAAGTATTTAAAGACTGGACGGTTAGCCAGAAGACGGGGTCTGAACGTTCGCGTTGTTGATGGCGTACCCCAATGGAGATGGCTACTTCCAGCAAGACAACGTGCCATGCCACAGAGCTCGTATTGTGCAGGAGTGGTTCCAGGAACATCAGGGGGACTTTACCTTACTTCGGTGGCCCCCACAATCCCCAGATCTCATTCAATTGAGCATTTGTGGGACGAAGTCGAACGAACCATCAATCTAGCACAACTAGACAGTGCTATCCATCAGGCATGGTGTCAGATTCCTCCCACCACCTTCCAACATCTCGTGGAATCAATGCCACGAAGAATCACCGCAGTATTAAAGGCAAAAGGTGGTCCAACGAGATACTGACAGGGTGGTCATAATAATATGCTCACTCAGTGCATACTGTAAAAAGGTGGTAAACAGATTCAACGTTAGATTTTTTTTCTTTTTAGGATCCTAAACACATTCTCCATATTTTTGCAACACAATCTAGTTTGTAGCTGATTTACGACTTATTTCAGTGAACTCTTATTAAACATTTTAAGGCAAATGTGCTCAGATGTATAGGATATAGTTTATTCAACAAACTTTTGCAACGCACCTTATAAACTTTTTGACCCACACCTTTACACCGGGGACATCCAGTTTGCATTTTTGCTCTTAACCATTCATGGATGAAACTGGACATTAATTAAATCTAATAACCTGTAACAAATGGTTATATGTAAATATGATTTTTTTTCAATTAAATAAATGCATCTAATTGACCCATTTCACTTTCTGATTATTTCAAATGTCATGTTATTATGAGGACGTTGCGATCATTGTTAAACTAATGCCTTATTCACGCATTAAACTTAATAACAGACATTAGGTTTACTTAAATAACCTATAACCAATCCTAATGAACCCGTAAATTGTGAGGAAAGTGAGCAGAAGTATTAGATTTCCCTCTCACAGGGAAATGGTTACTTTCTCTCTCTTTTTTTTTTTTTCCTCATTTTTTTTCTTCTACCGACGCCACTCCACAACGAAACGGTGGGTGAAGTGAGCGAGAGACAAGTTTTTGGACCGAGTCCAAGTGGGCTACAAAGGCACGTGGGTGATGTTTTGTTGGTTGATAGTGTGAATTTCACAGGGGGAGAGAGTGAGGGAGGGAAGTCGACAGGTGGGAACAAACGTCGTCGTCGTCTGCTAACAACACCTCCGCCGTCTGACACCTGTGTGGACTCTTCCGATAACAACCTTTCGGTAATTAAGAATTCATCAGAATCGATTGATTGGACTTAATAACGCCTTTTTTGAGAAGATACTCGTGTTTTTTTTAAATGATTATAAAGTTGGCTATGCAATTTTTTTTCTTATTTTTTTCCCCTGCAGTTGTTGATAGTAATTCACTTTTCGTTTTAATTATGGTTGTTGTTGTTGTTAGTATTTTTATTATTATTATTACTATTATTATTATGAGTTTCTTCATGTTTATGCATCAATAATACATTAATTTAAGTTTCTTTTAACTTCATTTCATTGCAAACTGTTTTATTTTTTTCGATAAGTATCATTTGAACATAAAACGTATAATTACCCGACTAGCTAATTACCTATACAAAACAAAAGTTTTCTTCTGATGTTGATAAATTGGAGCGGCGTTTATTTGAAATTAAGGTTTCCTAATAATAAAATTTAGTTCAACTTAAATGCGTTTTACCATATAAAAAAATACTTTTTTGCGATTTGACTCGTTTGAAGATATTCATGATAAATACTTCATTTAAACTGTAGAATAGAAAAGGGGGGAAAAGAACTGAAAACAACAAATGCGAGTTGATGTTTAATTGCAGGATGTAAAAATTTATCATAGATGTTTATCGTTATTTTTCAGTTTTCTGTAATGGAATGTGAAGGATTTTTTTATTCGCTTTCCCCGCTGTTGTTTTAAATATTAAAGGTTGTTAAGTGGCGGAAGGTGAGGGAAGTTTAATGAATTAATCCTCATTTAGAGGGCGGGGGAGGTTTTATTTAATTTTTTTTTATTTTTTAGTTTTTTATTTATTTTTTTTTTTACTCGTTTTAATCGATGTGAATAAGGAGCGACCCAACCAACAACTTAAACGCCTCTCACTCACGCTCATTCACTGCAATCCTGTTGCCATTATCTCGTAAAGGTTTACATGCAATCTCATAAATTCAGCTGAAAAGCATCAGAAATTTCACCATTCCCCCAAATTATGAAGCCCCGAACAGCGAGATCAACTTTGTGAATGGAAATTTATACTTTGGGCAATGTGCGTTAGAACATCGAATAGGGATGGCGAGATAAATTCTTCTTGCCTCCCGTCCCCCTCCTTTTAAAGGAATATTTCCCTTGTGAAAAGGATAATCCCCTCCTCTTTTGTAATAAAAAAATGCCTCGCCAGTATCACTAGAGCGCATTTATTATTATCATCATCATTATTCTTTATAATTATCGTCGGCGCTCAAATTTGACTCGAGTGAAATTGTATACCGACGCGAGCACCCGTTTTGTAACGACGACAGCGAATTGTGTAGTTTTCTTACTACCTTTTTAAGCAGTATAAATTCGGTCATTACACCGTGTAACAAGTTTTTATTTTTTGTTCCTGGGTAGTAAGAGTTATTTCAATTGCTTATGCCTTAAACGTATATAGAACGCAGCGAACTTTTGTTGACTGATTTGTCAGTAATTCAAAAGTCTGTTACCCACTTCCTATCTAGGATACCAATGTATTTACGCAAATTCCAATACAGGGAATGAATAGGAACTTGAGGGTGCTCTATCTGATGGAGCACCTTTCATCATCTCAAATATGCAAATTAGGA
>JAHWFO010029543.1:119018-192739 GCA_023313115.1 Rhysida immarginata
GAATCCAGGTCGCAGAAATTTTCCTTCCATTTTTCGATAGAAAAACACCAACTTCTGTCTCAGCTATTCATTTTGATTCCATAGGGTAGTGGAATTTTATGATAGGGTAGACATCTCAGGTGGATTTTTTACAGAAAACGTTGTAGCAGCATTTCATGCAGAGATTCGGTTTTTCAGCTCAGCAAGATCGATGGTAAGAAGGGTGGAAGAAATACGAGATCTTTAACGAAACCCGCCAAAAAAATCTAAAAACAAACAAACAGAGGAATCAGATCTTTGGACCAAGATAGCCAAGCTATCAGCTTTGCGGGACCACTTCACCAAATTGGGATATTTGCTGTATCACCAGTTGCAGTCACAAGGAGTCCAAATGGCCTTTAATGTTAAAAATTGACGTTTTTCTACATTACTCATCACTCAGTTCTAGACATCGTCGGAATAAATTTCTATATACTAATGGAGTTGTAAAATTCTGTTTGGGGCACTTTAAACTGTTTTTAGGAATGGATGAAGATGGAAGGAAAGAGTCTAAATTTGCCAAATGACCAAATACAGGGTGATTATAAAGTCACTATACATTTTGGTGAAAACTCCGTTTTATTGCAGCAATTGCAGTATGCATCAACCCGATATCGTACCAGGATACATTCTTAGTAAATTTCAGTGTGTCCCCCTTGCACATCCCGGCACAGCTCCCAGCATTACACCGTGGCCCGGAAAACATTGCGCAACATTGCGGTGTAATGTCCTGCACCGCGGCTGTAATCCATTGTTTCAGCTGTGCAATGGTGCGTAGTCCTGACCTGGTACACCTTGGACTTGATAAAACCCCACGCAAAGAAATCCATGGGGATCAAATCTGGAGACTGTGGAGCCCACAGTCTTGGCAAGCCCTGACCGATTCATCTGCCTGGGAATGCGCGATTCAGGTAATCCCAACGATGTTGGCCAAATGGGGTTGTACCCCATCCCGTTGGAACACAACGGTATCCTAAATCCTTCATCTCGCAACTGTGGCTCCAGGAATTGCTCCAACATGTCGAGGTACACGGTACCATTGATAGTCCCTTGGGCAAACATGAAGGGCCCATAGACCTTTGACTGTGTAATTCCCATCCACACATTCACTTTGGGTATGTTGGGTGTGCAAATAAATTTCACCTTGGTCATTTCATTCCTCAGCTTTAACATCTCTTTATGTATTGATTTAGGATTGTTGCCTTAGTTTTTAAGTATAACTTGGCAATAGGAATTCTTTCCGGAAAATAATTTCTCTGGGCTCCAGTTTCTTCCCTGTGATTACCCGAAAATTAGAATGTACGGAATCTTTGCCTTCTTTCCATCAAGCATTTAATTAAGAAAGATTCCTACTATCAAAGAGCAACAGTTGTGTTGCATAGTATTATTACAATAAATTAATAGTGATATGTCAAAGAGGATATTGATTCAAGGAATATTTAAATTTATAGAGCGTCACTCGAATAACTCAGTTATTGCGCACACTCCTTTTAATTTATTGAGGAAAACGTTTATTTGACATTCAATTACTACAGAGATGGGCTATATCCTTATCGTTATCTTGATTAAAATTGACTTATTCTTCGAGTCTGTTTTATTGAGTTCCTAGTCGTCTCGCCACATTCGCGTTCTATGAAAGAAAGTATAAATGTTTCTTGTTTCATCGTTATTCTAAGTATTTATTTTCATCTCTCGTTTTTTTTCCCGCGTTTTGATCGTGGGACTCTTTCTTTTGAATTCTTTTACGTTCTGAAATGTCTTAATGAAAGCGTTTCCCATCGAGTGTAAGAAGGAGGAGGTGGTGGCTTCATTCTTAATCTGAAGTCGTTGGGCCCTTGGAGCGTTTGAATTCAGTCTTCTCTCTTTTCCTTTGGTCCATTCAATGAATGGCAACAGCTGCTCTCGGCTTGGCCTTCCTCCACCAACCCAGCCTCAGCCTCCCCTCCGCTTCTTTCAACCTCGTCGTCTTCTACTTTTCTATCCTCCCCCATCAGCCAAGCTCAGCGTAAAACTCCCCAGTCCCCCTCCCCTTCCTGTAACCGTTTTTCTTTTCGCCATTTTCTCTGAACGGAAGAAGCCGAGCCTAGCTCCTACTCTCTCTGGCCCTCCATTTTTCCTATTGTAATCAGAAGACAGGGAGGGAGATCGGAATAAGATGCGACAACCGTCACCGAAGTCTTAGGAATCTGGTACTCGGTGCCAACACGACTTGCAACGCTACTCCCACGCAAATATCGAGTGACCGGGCCGAGGGCCTTGGCAGGCAAAAGAATGCCACCGCGCGTTTCTCCGGAAATCCAAGGGTCTGACTTTGGCGTCTCGTGTTGATCTCAGTGCGTGAAGAGTCGCTCGTTTGGCCTTCGAAGACCTCTAATGACGACCCCCTCCCTCCCCCGTCCAATTTCGGTCTCCTCCGGTTTTGATGGTGCCACGACTTTCGTGGTCTCACGTAGCCATCTCATCAACCGCCATGAGTTAATCATTTGGAAAAGTGAGATTTCTTCCTCATCAATGTGATCAATGAGTTTGTGTCGCTCTCGACCTTGGCTACGTCCTCTCTCTCTCATCTCCGCAATTAAAAATTCTTCGCTAGTTTTTTATTTTTAGTTTTTAAATTTTAATCCCCCCCCCCCATTCTTTCAATAAAAATTCCTGTGATGTTTTAAGAAGAATGAAAGAGGTTAATGCTGTCTGTCGTCTTTTTAATGAGTATACACATTGCATCATGAAGAGTACTCAAAACTTAGAAAACTAGATCGCTCGCGAAAGAGACAGGCTTCAATAGAGGAAAACTTCACAGCCGTAAAACGCCGAGAAACGGACTTTATGACGTCGAGTTCATTGAATGAGAAGCTTTTGTTTTAATAACTGAAATCAAAACTTCCTTTTATTGTTGAAACAGAGCCTGCAAAATAAAAATTAGAAATTTAAAGCAAATTTCGCCCCCGGTTACTGTTCATTGATTTGCTTGTGCGCGATTCCTAACTCATTTCGCCTTCTTTGAAATGAACGTTACTATGAATGGCTCGAAAAGCTTTAACACGCCAATTACACATTTCTGTAGACGCTGGGAACCTTTTATTGGAGCAATACAATTTTAATAGACTCCCCTGTAAGAAATATTTGAAATATGTATATATTCAATTTTGTGAGTCTTAGTTGAAAAGTTTAGAAATATTAGACCGTTCTGAAGTTATGAGTTATAGCTATAGTATGTCGCCCTTATTAAAATCTGTCCATTAAAGAAAAACTGGGCGTGTCCAGATAAGGTTACGCATTGCTACGATAAAAAATCTGAAAGCATTGAAATGCAGAGCGGTCCTATGCAAATTAGAACACATTCAAATCCTATCTTAAAAACCGTAACAGATACACGAAAAATTCCAATTGAAGACTTGTTCAGCACGGAATTCCGAACAAAACAAAATGTCCAAAATACGATGAACAAATCACCAACAATCACAATTATTTGTAATTTACAAACAGCCACAGTGCATAAAAAATTTTACTCCAAAGTTTACTCATAAATGTGCTCAATGTGACGACCATTGACACCATAACCCAATTGGGCACGGAACTGATGCCATTACATTGGTGAGCATGGTTGGTGTCACTCCTCGGCATGCTTCTTCAATACGTTGTGACAGATCCAACAGTGAGGTGAGCTGTGTGGCATAAACTTTTTTCTTCACGAAGCCCCACACATGGCTTTTATTTGCTTTCCTCATGAAAGTGAATGTTATTATGGTAATTTTTGGTAATTTCTTGATTTGCATGTTGAACATTCAAATGTCTTTGTGAAGTGAATAGGGAACTAACTAATAAATTCAACATGTGATTGTTGGTGATCCGTTCATCGGATTTTGGAAATTTTTGTTTTGTTTTGTTCGGAATTCCATGCTGAGCAAGTCTTCAATTGGAATTTTTCGTGTATCGATTACGGTTTTTAAGATAGGATTTGAATGTGTACTAATTTGCATATTTGGGATGAAGAACAGTGCACCATGGGATAGGTCACCCACACTTTCCTATTCATTGGATTCATCAAAATTGACATTTCTGCTTCGATTACGAAAATAAAAAGGGGGCGGCTCATTTTTGTATCCGGCCTGCATATCTGGATATGATCAGTTTTTCTTTCGTTAGACAGCTTACCATTGTATTATATCTATCTGAAGCCTGATACACCGCCCCTTGCTATTGTTAGATTGGTTAGGTAAATTAGCAATAAATTATTTTATTTTAATAGAAATAAAAAATAAATAAACGAAATTAGACATTGTAGTTTGTATCTGGTAACGTCGCCCATTGGAAATTGCTTTGGCATAATAAAGCCTCAACAGGCGGCAACAACAGTCATCAGGCTTATTTCCCTTTTTCTTTCTGATTTTTGAGAATTTTAATTATTTTAATTCTTGAAAAATAACGTTTAAACTTTGTGTTTCAAACAGAATACCGTGTGTCGATAATTCTTAAGGCATTAGATCTAATGTAAGTGCAAGAGTTTGCTGACACTCCTTACATGCTACCCTAAGTGGTTTTTGCTTATGCTGTAAGTTGCAGCGGGTTTCCTATGCATATGCAGAGTTTAGTATAAAGTATCAAGAAATACGAAAACTCTTAAGTAATAAGCACATTCAATGTAAAAAATATATGTCTGGATGATAACACAGGCCAACAAAAAATAAATTTTTAAAAACTTTTGCTGATTCTTAACCTTTTTTTTGTGCTGAATCAGTATCTGATCTCAGTTTTTTTCTATCACCCACAGATTTCTTGTTTTTCAATGAATTTTAAATTATTCAGAGTTTGGGGCCAGATAAATTTCCTTTTGGCTCAAAAATATGGATACTGTAACATAGTAGCCGCTTCTCTTCGCACCCATTACCTTAACATTGCAGTCTCTATGTGCATAACTTGGAAACGTGACATGATAGAAAAAAATCTAAAAGCCACAAGAACAAGACAAATTCATTCAAAAAGTTCTTTAATCGTTGGCCTGGGTAATCTAATTCTTGCGATACAACAAAGAATTTCGCCGTTATAACTCAGGCAGATTTTGTAACATAGGTGAAACAGTGTCCTTCACATACCTCCACAGACAAAAAAATCACAGGGAGGAAGGTCAGGTGATCTGGATGACCAGCTGCGAAATGTCAATAATTGACATTTTGCAATAATAGTGCCTTGGACAGCAAGTGCATCAAGCAAAGACATAAATTTTGAGAGTTTGTTATTTTGCACGTTGTTTTTGTATTAAATAATTATTTGTTTTAAATAGTATTTATTAAAGTAACAGTGGGTTTTCTTTGTAATAGCTTCTGAAAACCTGAGAATTTTTTCTTCTTATTTCTTGACATAAGATACTGAGCGTATGGTTGCTGAATTTTCTTCAAAGGTTTTTTTATTATGAAAAGCAGACTTTAACTCCGACGTCACCTTTAAAGCTTTGATTCCCTTCCAACGTTAAGATTCTAAAGTGTCTTCAGTCTGGAGTCATGTGATCCGTGAATAAAATATGCCCGGAACATTTTCAATCATTCTAAACGCATGTTGCGTGCATTGTATTAGGTTTTAACAACGCATTACTCCATTGTTAAGAAGAAAAAAATAAAAAAACAAGTTTCTCGCGAATATTCCAAAAACCGCCATGCCGCCTTCTATATTCATTTTCTTTTGAAATGATTTATTGGTTGAGATGCTTCCATACAAAAGAATTCCTTTTTATAAATTTTTCGTCCAGTTGCGGGGTTGATCGATAAGTCAAAAATTATTCCCGCTTCGATTGCTCTTATTTACGATGGGGAGTCCGAAGGGAGATGACGCTCTCTCTCTCTTTCCTACCCTGAAGCTTCTTTTCTGTTGATAAAATTAAATTATTAACGGTATAAATCTTGGCAGCAGCAGATTTCTAATAGATGTTTCGCCACCAGGAATGACCATATAAATCACGTCAAACGGTGCGTTAACCGCGTACAAGGAATCACACCGTTTTTCCCTCTTTCACTCTCTCCCTTTCGTGTTTCCTTAGGAAGAAGGTAGAAGTGTGTGTGGCTTCCGTTTTCTCTTCTTTTTTGCCTTCTTTCTTTCTCTTTCTCTCTCTCCAGTACTCCACCTTTTTAGTAGTAAAAGACGAACAGTTACAAATAACGCCTGCATCGAGTCAGCTCAGGAGATAGCGTGTGAAGATAAGAGAGAATAATAGAAGGAGACGAGGAAATAAAGGAGGAGGATAGACAATAGACCAGTAAAGAAAGAAACAGAAAAATAGCAATTAAGAGACTCCACTCCATCCAATAATAATAATAATAAAATAATTAAAGCATAATTGTAAAATACAACTATAAGAAAATGCAGGCAAATTTCGCTGAGGCCAACGAGAGACAAGCCAGGGCACTCAAAAGTCACCTGATCATCGGGGTCTGAGCAACAATCCAACCTGCATTGTTTCCAACAAACGAAAAAACGTTGATTATTAAAATCCAAGATGGAGACAATGAAAGTTACATTGTTGTTCGGACCCCGATGATCAGGTGACTTTTAATTGCCCTGTCTTCGTTGGCTCGAATTTCGCCGCAGCTCCATTGTTTCCATCTTGGATTTTAACAATCAGCAATTGTTTGTTGAAAACAATGAAGATTGGATTGTTGCTTGGTCAGGTGACTTTTCCGCGCCAGGGCAACACCTCCTATACTCAAAGCCTGAGCGCGAAAACGTCATACATGACATACAGTAGGGTATTGTTAATCATATTTCAACCAATAATAAGCCCGAAATTGTCCCTACCGTAGGTGATGTAACAATGTATGATTTTTCCGTGAGCAGGCTTTCTCTCTAGACGGTATTGGCCAGGGCCTGTCTTTCTCGTGGGCTACGAATTTCTCCGAGGCCTACGAGAGACAGGCAGGGCACTCAAAAGTCACCTGACCGTCGAGGTCCGATCAACAATCTATCTTTCATTGTCTCCTCTTAGATTTTAACAATCAGTATTTTTGCGTTTGCCCGGACCCCGATGATCAGATGACTTTTGAGTGCCGTGGCCTGTCTGTCGTTGGCCTCGGAATTTCGCTGTAGCCAACGAGAAAGACAGGCCCCGACACTAAAAAGTCACATGATCATCTTAGTCCAAGCAACAATGTAACATTCATTGTTTCCATCTTGTATTTTAACAATCAGTATATTTTCGTTTGTTGGAAACAGTGAAGGTTACATTGTTGCTTGAATTAAGATGATCATGTGACTTTTCAGTGTCGGGGCCTGCCTTTCTAGTTGGCTTTGGGTTGAGACCACGGTCTATAGATATTCATGGTCATCGAGCTTCGGCCATTTTCCACTGTTTCGAGAAGCTAAGGAAAACAGATCGCGCCAGGTGCCGCATAGATCGCACTATAGCCGACCGCAACCTGCGATAGAGATTTTCATTGAAACTGAATACGAAAGTAAAGTTTCTGTCTGCCGATAGGGTGGCGCTGCAGGTGCAGTTGGGCAGATTGTACATGCAGCGCCACTTTTCAATAGAGTTCCCGCCCTATCGGGAGCTAGAAACTTTAGCTTCATTTTAACAATGGAGCTCGATGACCATGAAAATACAGACCGTGGTTGAGACTGTAGCCAACGAGATAAGGCCTGGAAGCGAAAAAGTCACCTGACATAAGTGGGTGCTAACAACAATCCAACCTTCATTGTTTCCAACAAAAGGGAAAAATACTGATTGTTAACACGTCCAAGATGGAGACAATGAAGGTTGGATTGTTGCTAGCACCCAGTTGGCCAGGTGACTTTTTCGCTTCCAGACCTTGTTATCTCGTTGGCCTCGGGTTGAGACTAAATGACGTTTTCCTTTCAGCAAACTTCGAGTGACATTTAGACCATTAAAATTTGAGTTTTGAACATTTTGCATAAGGAATTTTAATGTTTGTCACCAATCAAAGGATCACACCGTGTACTTATCCTACATTTTCCGAACACCCCGTATAATTGGAAGAACTAGGAGACAAAACATCCACTTGACTACAAAAAGTAGACATTTATTGGCACAGATGTACATTTCGATCACAAGGTGATCGTCAGTATGCTGACGATGATCACCTTGTGATCGAAATGTACAGTCGGGTGCAAAAAGGTTTAGACTTAAGTCATAGTTGAGCACGTGAATAGCACATCCTATTCACGTCTAGAATAACCCTATTTTCATTCAGAAGGGACAGGTCCAGTCTAATCTGCCTTGACTCTCAGTAAAAATACCTGATTTTGCAATCTATCAACATCCGGTAAGCTCAGTTCCTAAGGAGCAGGTAGAAACCTTTTTGCACCCGACTGTACATCTGTGACAATAAATGTAAACTTTTTGTGGTTAAGTAGATATTTTGTCTCCTACTTCGTCCAACTGTAAGTAACACAGCCCCAGAGGTTTTTCTAAATATTTACCCTGTATAATATACAAATGTAGAGATCTTCTAATTAAGTAGCTATACTTTGTCCAACGAAAGAAAAACTGGGCGTGTCTAATTAAATTTCCTATTTTTATTGTTAGACATTGTTTCTAAGTAAAATTAACAATCGTTAACAATTGAAATTGGAGTATAGTCATTGGTTTTACAATGTCCGTCTGTCCCCTTCATATTTTATACATTTTTTGACGTAGACGGTTGAAATTCGGAATGTATTTTACCATAGGCATCAGTTAGGCATGCCCTATTAACTGCTTAGCTTGGCCCACTGGGGTCGGAGTTACGGTGGTGGGAATTGGAGGGGATCATCTAGTCTGTATAGTATATAGGTATGTAAAGGAGTAAAATTTCGTATGTAGATTCTTCTAGGCAAAATCTACATTACTATTAAAAATAAATGAACTCAGAGCTTCCGCTTCTTTCTTATACCCTCCTGGTGGGGGGAGGGGGTTAATTTCTTGTTATTTTTGCAAATTATTCTTGTTATTAAACACTTTCTTATGAAACAAAATACCAAACGCATATTGCGTATAATAGCCAAATTGGTAAATAAATAAAATTCATTCGATGTGAATACATGGTTTTAATATTTTAATACGAAAAATTGCACTTAGGATCATGAAAGCTTAGGACTGCAAACATATAAAGATATTGTCTCATTCGTAAAAAGAGTGTTTCTTTTTATTTTTCTATAAATTTACTTAGAAAATGAGTAACTCGTAAGATTATATCGATATTGAGATCCTCTCGATAGGAAGGAAAATAATGTTTTTTTTTTGGGTGTACAGAACGAGACGAACGCCAGGAGAAGAGGTAAGAAAAGAAAATTGGGGGGGAATGTAAAGATCTGGAGGGAGAAGCAGTTTTGTGAGCAAGCCAAGGTAGGAGGAGACAAAAAGAGGGGAGGAAAAGAAGAAGTAACGACAAGAAGGCGGTGGGAGGCAAGGTGGCGGTGCAGCTGCGACTACGACGACGACGACCCTTGGCGCGCGCACCCCATTGTTAATGTCGCGGAAGTGATGTGACACCACCACCAACCGACCATCTAACAACGATGACGCCGTTGTCTTGGCCTGTTGCCTCCTTTTTTCGGATTTCAAGAAGAAAATGCGTTTGGCACCAATTCTCAAATTTTTGATTTTTTTCTTCCACCTTCGAAGATGCAGCCGAGCGCTAAATCGCCCTCAGCTGCTCCATTGATTGGAAAGTATTCGAGTTTCGTTGTGACGAATTTGTAAATGTGTAGGTATTCCTTGTATCATCATTTTAGCTAAGCGTGTAAATTAATTTTAATTAAAGGGAATGTTTTTTCTACTCTCTGCCCCCCTGTAAAGCCGTAATTAAACGAAAGGCGTTTGTTTTAGCGTGCGAGTTCCTGGAGTTTCGTGAGGGTGGAGTGGTGGTGGTAGTGGTGAGGGGGGGGGGGGTAAAGGGGAATAATTAATAATGCACAGAACGGTAATCATTTAGAAGCACTGAAGGGTTAGGCTCACTGTCTGTCAGGAAAGAAGTCGGTGGCTCAGCGCTCGATTTCAATATTCAAATGGGAGGTAATTCTTTTTTTTTCCCCTGCCAATCTCCTTTGCCCTACTTGTATTCAATGGGGACAAGTTTTCGGAATGACCTATAAATATAGGTTATAAAAAATAATATTATAGAATCAAAAAATTAAGCTTCTATTGTATCATATTGTAAACATTTTCCACTGTAATTCGAGATTCTTGCAGTACGTTATCATGAAAAACTAAAGACAGCCATTGAGAGGAAGAAATATCGCTAACCAGTTGGAAATTCATAGGTAGAATACTGTATGGACATTAGTGAAAAGGACTCCACCTTATATGGGAACATCCTGAGGATAATGTTTTTAAATTTGTCTTATTTAAAACATGTAAGATTAGGTTACCGAATATAACTAGATTTTGACATTTTGTATGGGATAGGAATAGAAATTAGTTTTGAATTTTATTTTAAAAGACATATGGTTTGGTAATAATATTTTGAGGATAATTAATACTACTTAATCTTAAACTTTCTATTAAATTTTACTTGTTAGTAATCACAGTACAGCAGAATCTTACTTGTTAGTAATCAGAACCTTGGTACTCGGAAATTTCGGTTAATATTGCATAATTCAGTGTGTTGAAAATTTATCGTTGGAAGTTTTGTGAATGAAGTTCTGTCATCGTGGTAGCTTGTTGACTAAATTCTAACCAATGTCCAACTTCAGTAAATCTGGACGATTTTAATGTTTTCTTATTGTTTAAGGTGATTATTTTTTAGTTTTATTCTTTTATATTTATAACTTAAAAATTATTTTTATTGTAAATTAATTTTTAAATAGAAAAATTGGTTTTGATATCGGATCCTGATATTGGTTTTGTATGACTGATTCCTGTAAAAATGACTTTGTCATGTTTTTTTATATTAAATTAATTGTTGAGGTGTATAATATTCTTTCATTAAACTGAATTCAACTTGATAATGTGTTGAAGAACTGTACTGCTACTGGTCGTGCTCCAATTCTGATTACCAAGTCTCTACTCTAGTTTGATTGTATGTCAATTAATAGGGAAAAATGGGTTTTCTTCTATGACGGATTCGGACTAGCTTTAAGCTTAAGATGATTATGAGGTATCATCTACACACCTGTTGTATGATATAATATTGAAATTAAGCCACTGATGGGTGATTCTATGATAAGGCAAATCCGTTTGTTAATAGACGTTCCCGTAAAACCTGGCTGAGGATAGTTGTTAAGATGGAGATTTATTTTGAAATTTCAGAAATTTATTTACAGAAGATAGATAAGCATATTAATAAAGAAAAGGAGCGTTTAGTAATCAATCAATCAACCAATATCTTAATGTTCTCCTTTTTAATGTAAAATCCAGTAAATTAAAAAAATAGAATAAATTGAAAATGATACAGTCACCATTCTTGAATAGACTCTTGTAGAATAGATGTCATGAAGCTTGATGGAATTCTATGTATTCTTTTTAAGTATGATGAAAGTCTTGAAGTATGAGGAAGGTCTTGTTGTAAGGTAGAAGAATGACGATAATGTTCACAAACATTATATAATAAAATTTTGAAGAAGGTAGTTCAAAAGGACAATAGTAATTTTAATTTACTGGATTTTACATTAAAAAGGAGAACATTAAGATATTAATTGATTAATAAGATTCATATCTCCACCCATCTTAAGATTGAGTCATTAATCTGAAAAGTCTATTTAAAAGTATTATTAGGTTATTCTGTTAATTTTGATTTTACATAGTATTTTCGAATTATTATTTTATAAAGGGCCGGAATTTTGATACTTAGCATGCGAAAAGTTGGTTTGTCGTTTATTTAATAATTTTACAGTCTACATTTTCTAAATCAGTTTATAGTCTCCGTTTTGTAGATTGTTCGGATTGGTTAATGTTAAGACAAAAATGTCGAAAGGCAGTGAAATACTCGAATAAGAATATTTGGTCTTACGGTTTCATAAATTATCTTAATTATCTTATATTCAGTGTTACTGCTTCTTAGTTTTCTTCATCCTCCTTCTTAATGGTAGTAAATGTAGTAGTAGTAGTAGTAGTAATGGTCGTAGTAAGACGAAGGTGAGTGTTGCTCGGAACCGTTCTTCTTTGTTCAGTGGAAGGTCATTCGTCCACGCTGGGTCTCCTTTCTTTCCGTCTGTTTCATTCATCTCCTTGGGCTTTTCCCCCTTATCCCTCACTCACTCACTCACTTACTCTCTCTCCCTTCCTTCCTTCCCCCTCTTTTTCCCGCTCCCGGGCCGCGCTTCCTCTTTCGCCGCAGATGCATTCACCCACCGCTAGCGTCCTTCATTCACCCGGGCGCGGAGGGGAAACGAGCGAAGGCAGCAGCAGCAACAGCAGAGTGAATGAACTACTCATCACTACCACCACCGGTTGTACTCAAACACACCACTCACATCCACCCACACATAAACAAACGCGCATGCGCTCAAAAAGAGAGCCAAAAAAAAAAAGAATTCAGTTTAGCTTTAGTTTCTAGGAGGAAAGAGGGTTTTCTCTCGCTTTCAAAAATGTCGTAACCATTAATTAGACACATTTTATGAATAGATGGTAATTAAACACAAGATTCTCTAATTTACTGCGATTACACTAAAAAGAAGTATAATCAGCAAATCTTTCGTTTTAAGTTTTCTTTTGAATTCATATAAATTACGCGTAGTCCAAGATGATCATAGAATTACAAAAGCTGCTTTTTATATTCATTAATCATAAACACACCCAAATTCTCCGCATAGATCTTTTAAAGAATATTACTAAATTTGTTCAGGTTAGGAAAGTTAATTCTGAACGAACGATTAGTTTTCTTCGACTGTTTGACATTATGCCTCTCTATCTGTCTTAGTTTAAGAGACAAGTTTCCAAAAATATGAACACTTTCTTGCATAAACTTGAAAATGTCACAACCAAGTAGCCCCTATCCTGCTTAGTAATAATATTTTTAATTTCATTAATCCATTACCTTATTTCTAGAGAAGTTTATAGAATAATGTCAATATGAACGGCAAGAACAATTTTCTTAAATGGAATACACGTTCCATATTAAATCATTATTGGAATAAACATTGATATGTGTAAAAAGATGATATATATGGTGACCAGAAAATGTTTCTGTGATTTCGTACATTTAATATACAAAAAATAAACTACGTTAGATATAAATTCTGTATCTTAGCGACATTAATAATCTAAACAAGTTATGTTATCCTTTCTAACTGAAAATCCAAGGCTCATTCAATAAATAACCGGAAAAGTAATATAAAAAAATCTAAAATATTGCCGTGTTATTTATATGTTTATTTTGTGTATGCTTAAGGATGCTATATCCTAAATGTTGCTGAGATGTACTGTATATAGACTATATTAAGTGTTGCTTAAGTGTTTTAATGGAAATTAGATAATGTCTAAATTGTTAGTTTTCATAGATTTCCATATGAATTAAAAACAGTAATTAAAAGCAATTAGATACAATTTTAAGAGTGTTTGTTGTATGGAATATTATACTCGGGCATTTACGTTAGTCCGATGTATGATCCGATGACTTCTGATGTTGATTAGGTACATCGATCATAACATTAACACCATATAGCATCATTTCAAATTGCCTGATCTTCAAGGAAAACTCGGCCAATATCTTTCTACTCTATAAATAGTTTACAAATAAACGTTGGGAGAAAATTTAATTCATTTTAATAAGTTACTGCATAATCAAATTCTAAACAATTTGAAATCCAACCAATAATTAAAACTTAAAAAATAATAAAATTGGAAATCTCCCTACCCCATCCCCGTAATGCAACCAACCCACCCGAAAATTTAATTAATTCTTGATTTACATCATTTACAATATTAATGGGTAAAACATTAAATTCTTGCATAAATAAATACAGGATATTATAAGCTGGAACAACTTGTTCACAAAAAATTCAGACGTGAACATTTTCATAAAGACAGACACCGATTATTACTATTATTTTTGATGAAAGTTCAAATAGTCCATGAGTAAAGAAAATCTTGAGATTACAAAAAATTAGCCCATTCTACACTTGTTCCTCAAACGTTTTCGAGTGATTCTCACTCATCTTCAGGAGGATGGAAATGGATTGGGTGGGTTTCAAATTGTATAGAATTTGATTATGGAGTAACTTATTAAAAACCTTTCTACTTTACTAGAAAGATCGAAGGTGGCATCGTACTTCAACCACGAAGACTTTTGTTATTGTGCTGAAATGTATCATATTCTAATCAACATCAGATAAAAAACTACAGCGAGCATCCTGAAGTCATCGGATCATACAGGGGACTAATCTGAATGTCGAATATAATATTCCATACAAAAACACTTTTAAAATTGTATCTAAATACTTTCATTTATTGTCTTTTTTCCATATGGAAATCTATAAAAACAAATTATATAGACTACGTATTTCCTTAACTCAAAAATTTTGCTTGAAGAATATAAAAGCGATACACGAAACCTCGCCATGCGTTCAGTCACATGTGTGTTTTTAATTTCAAATTTTTAATATAAATAAGACTAAATGATACAGAAAACTAATAACAAATATTCTCATTGTCAAATTTTAATTTTTTAATAATTACTTACAAAATATTTTCCAATGAAATTTGAAATTTGTCATCAATTTTTTTAATTATGGCTAAATTAATGATAAAAATTCAAAATTTCTTCAATATAATTATAAAAAGTTCACTATATTAACTATTGAAGAAAGAATCTACCTCAGAATTTTCCCGTTCATCGTTAATATAGGTCTCACGATAAAACGGCAAATCGTTTCATCTTCAGTCTTAATGTTACCAATTGAAGTGAATAATTAAACGAGTTAAAAGAGTTTAAGATTGAGAGTATTATCTAAAAGATTTCGTAGATTTCTTATCCTTGCCTTCAAAGTTAATTCTATGAACTAGTGAACTGAATACTATAGTCCAATTCTGAAAGCAAAAGTCAAAAGGTGTAATATCCAGGGAACGCCATGGCAACTCCATCATAATCCGTAGTTTGGATAACTTGACCTGTGTAAGAGTGGTTCATTTTTTTGGCTGAAACTCTTCTGAGGTACAACTTAAATCCCCAGCATGTTTGCTGGAATGGTTAGCTCAGTGTAAATGAGCCCAATGACTTTATTGGAATCATAAAAGCACCAAATTCTAAGAATTAACCTATGTAATGCTATGACTTTCATTTTTCTATATCAAATGTGACCTTATGATTGGGTTCTTAGCTAATCTGAAGAGAGAAACGAAGGAGTTAGGTTAGCATATACTTCTTATAAAGCACAGAGACTTTTAGTAATCAATGGCTATAACAAATTATTCCACAAAAGTTGTCTAAGAGTTTTCTCTTATAATTTATGGATAATCATGAATAATTATCGAGATAATAACTCTAAGTGATCTTTGTGGCTGGTAAAGAATTTATGTAGAGAGGTCAGCCTTCCGTCAAAAGATAAATAAAAAAAATAACTATAAACTACTTCTACTTTGTGATTAGTTTAAGTTGAGCGTGTACATGCGAAATTTTTCTTTCTATAAAATATTTAGCCCCCCTGCGGACGAGGAGGATTAAGTTAATGGCGGCCACCAGTCGGTAGGTGGAATTACGCGGAGGCTAGGGCTTCCTGTTTATTTATTTTTTGTTGTTTCTTTCTCTCTCTATGTCCTTCTCTCGGCTGGTCACTTGTGCATTTGGAAGGGGGATGGTGACAAAGCACAGAGCCACACCCAAAGTGGCGGGGCGTGGGCCGTCGTCCATATGGCCACCGATCTCGCTCTAGGCCCTCTCTTCACCATTAAATCTTAATTATGTTAGTTGCCAAGTTATGTCATTACCCACATACAGTACGATAAATAAGTAAAAGGGGCGAGACAGAGGAGGGTGCTAGCTTGTAGCAGAAGAGAGAGATGAATATTTTACGTGGACGCAACTTTCCGTGAGATCCAATTGCTTCGCCCACTTGAAGCCATTCGGAAGCCTTTTGTGTTTTGGATTTTTTCCCCCTCTTGTGTTTATATATAGTATTAAAGCAATTGGATAACCATTATTATGACAGGTGGATTTTTGTTTCTTCATCTTGGATATGTGTTCTTAAGAAACAGGTAAAATGCAGATAAACATTCCCTCACTTCTCCGCTGTGGATTTAATACATTATCACATCAGAATAAATAAATAAATAAATAAATAAATAATTTATCATATTTTTTATTTATTTATTAAGAAATTAACTTGTTTAAAAAGCCAGGCTTTGAATAGCATCCATTGGTGAAGAAGCATGTGATTTACCCCAAAGACGATTTATTTATTCTGGCATTTTTGCAATTTTTTAACTAGTAAATTTCTGAATAAATAATACCTATACTTGAGATAATGTATTGTTTATCATTTTGAAGTGATAAATCATTAAATTTATAGCGGGTAATTGTCTTCACTTCTTTGCTGGAGGATTAAATTTGTTCGGTCCGTTTCAGGTTATATCTGAATTTGATAGCTAATTAAGTTATATATGAGATAAAAAATAAGTTTAAATTTGAACAATTGTCCGTCCAATTATATGCTTGATTTCCCGAATATGCTTGGTTTGAAATCTAGACGTATTGCATCTTGATATGTGAACACTGTACATACATGCATAGATTTGGCGCTGAGTTGGTTATGCGCTGAGTTGCAGAGAAGATGGATGAGTAATTAATGAAAGAAATAATCAAAAACGAATCATTTCGCGCAATATGAAGCATATCATAAATTCCAGAATAAACAGATTGAATCTTGCATTATTTTTTTGACGAAGAGTGCTGCTACCTACACTCAGGGCCGTCTTAACAGAATTACAGGCCTCCGGGCAAAGCAATGCATTGAGGATCCTGCCAGGTTGGTAAAATTGTAACGAATTTGGGCCCATATTCTCGCGGGGCAATGTTCATACGTTAACTACACATGTCAGTGCAAACCTGTTTGATACGGGAATATCACATAGCAGTTTTTCTAATTTTCTTTCTTGTAACTGAATAATTTAAAGTAGGGTGTAGGAAATGAAACACTTGTAGAATGTCTTCATTTGACGGAAGAGGACAACTCTCGAATATCTGGCTGTTGTATATTTTATTGTTTATGAAAAGAAATGTTTATTCTTATTTCTTATTCATAAAAATTTAACAACTGTGTTTCATATCTCGACCATGTACTTTTTTAGGGGTTAAATTTTTTTCTTTTCTTTACTGATAATATACTTCATTAAAAACTGTCTCTTAATGCATATTATTAAATAGATATTAAGCAATTTCGAATTCTCGAAGTTCTGATTTGAAGCTTATTGCTATAGCTATCCTAATCGATAGCAATTGCATTGCCCCTTGATATGCGAGCCTTAGAAAGTTTATTTTAGCGTATATTTTTAATTTTATTCTTTTCTTAAAATTGCTCATCTTATGTTTAGATTAGAGCAATTATTTCAAAATTTTTAACAAAATGCTTATTTAATTTATGCAAATTTTCATTAAGTAATATCAAATAAGAATGGCAGATGGACAAGTAGTACTCCTTGTTATGGATAAAGCAACAAAGAAATACCGTCCATCTTTTGTAAGAAAAGTACGTAATAGAGAAGAAAGAAAATAGTTTTTAACTTAATAAGGAAGTTCTTTAATTGAGTAATTTAGTAATTAATTTTTAACGATCATGCTTATCATTTTGGAACGATTTTTGACGCTTTCTCTCGGATTCATTCTTCTTTACTTGATCCATTTTGAGCAACCGCCTTTCTTTCTTTTATTTTTTTAAAATTTGTTTTTATTGTATTTTTATTGTTGTTTCTTCTGCTTTAAAATTGAAATTGTAGCATCTTTTTTTTTATTCTTTTATTTTCTGTTCCCTCCTCTTTTCCTATCCCTTCCTCCCCCATCTTTGTATTCGTAAAGAACCCAAATACGGCTGAAAACGTTTTTCCATTGCCAAAATGCAGTCGCCGTTTTCTTTTCAACTTTCTTGACGCTTTTTTTTTCCTCTCTCTTTTTCTCCTTCCCTTTTCACCTTTTATAACGAACTGTTTGTGGAAGAAGAATCTTTTTTGGAGGAGGAAGAGCAGCAGCTGCTGCCTGTTGGGTCGGAGACAATCTCCCTCTTCCTCCCTCCCTCCCTCTCTCTCTCTCTCTCTCTCTCTCTCTCTCTTCTAAACCTCTCGCTTTCTATAGGGGAAAAATATACAAATAAATAAAGATTTTTAAAGGAAGAGTATGGAAAAAAGAAAAGATAAGCGAAAGCGTAATAAAAATGATAAGAATGGGTTGGGAAATAGGAAAGAAAGGAGAAGGGACTTGAATGCATAAAAAGAGAACGTGAAGAAGCCAAGGGCATATACATACAATGAATTTTTAAATGAATATTTTTACACATTCAAAAACATTTTTCATTTTTTTCGAAAATGACAGAATGTGGTCATTTAATCCTGTTGAGAAATTTAAGGATTCGTACGCCATTTTGGCGTTAAAATGTTAAAGCGTTAAAATTTTTATATTTTTTCAAATTTAATTTTTAATTATCATGTTTTATAATTTATTATTGTTTGAATCTCGTTTTGCGGTAATTAACCTTACAACAACGAGGGGTCTTATTGGCAAAACTTCTCTATGGTGATCTCTATTTTTTTATATCAAAATTATCCAATTATCTGTATAGTAGTGTTTAATTTATTTAATCAAAAATCGCCCGAAAAAAAAAAAAAAGCTGAACAAAATTTAGTCAAAAATAATTTAAGAAAATATAAATAAAAATACAGGATTTATATGATTTTTAGAAACATTTTTAGGATTAAATAGTTAACAATATCTGATATAAACATTCTCTACAACTCCCTTCTCCTTTCTTAATAACAATTTCCTTGAGATCGTTAATCGTTATTATTATTTTTATTATTATTTGTTTATTATAAACATTAAAGTATACACAGTCAATACAGTAAGAGATACATATGTTGTCTGGAAGTTCTGAATGATTCAAATTCCATCCCGGAGCCTAAGAATCATCTAAATATCGTCGTAGAATATACGATGTTCCCAACAAATTGGTTTTCTGTAGGTCAGCAGTTGAAATTTCCCTGATATCAAGTGATTTTAAGTGGGATTTTTTCGTTTTTTTATTTTTATTTTTTTCATTTTATTTTATTATTATTATTATTATTATTATTATTATTATTATTATTATTAGTAATGATCGAGTTAAAATAATTCTCCTTTATCAGTATTAATTTACCAAATAAGTTTAATCTTAGAAGTAAAAATTTACCAATCTAGGAGTTGTAGAGAATGTTTTCTCAAGACTTCAAATCATTGATAAAGGAGAATAATTTTAACTCAATTATTAATTATATTAAGTTACTCCTTCTTTTGAATAATAAAATTGTTAATATTAGATTTATTTTACTTTTGACTCATTTTGAAATTTATTTTTTGTTTTTGATCCAGTGAATTTACTAATTTCATCTCAACCATATTATTCAATTGTTCCATAGAGTATTATAATTTAATTAGAAGTATAAATGATATTTAAGTACCATTTTACATATTATAAAAGGTGTAGGAGAACAAACTGAGGCCATAGTGACTAACTGTCTAAAATTATGTGTAAAAACAAAAATTGATTGCTTGAAAAACCTTTCCTCTAGAAATATTTATGTAATTCGAAATTTGAAAACCAAATTTGAAATCGCCAGAAGAAATACTATAAGGATAGCTGCTTAGTCTCCTTAATTGCCTATTTAGTGCTTGTAATTTGATCGTTTAGCTGGTTTAGTTTAGTTACAGAATAAAATCTAAGTGAGTGTCTGTAAAAGTTAAGATGCAAGAAACTTCAAATAAGGAATAACCTATTCTAACCTAACCTAAATGGGTAGAGTTGGAAGCTCTTTGACAACATCCTTAAACGAAAAAAACCAAAGGCTCTAGGAATCTGAAGGATTATCCCTCATAAGATGAATTTTATCCGTTAAAAATGAAGTTAATCAGTTTCTTGGATGTAACATTTTTCACTCGAACGGTGTGAAAAATTTGATCATTTTCTTAAGGATTCTTAATGAAATGTCATCGAAGTTAATTAACTCTACGAATGGCTACAGACAAATTGGATTGCAAAATGGAACAGGAAGAGGCAGGCACACGATATCTCGGTCATTGACTCGGAAGAGAAGAAAAGCCGGTTTCCCGAGTGTCGGTCGTCGCCGTTCCCCCTTCCTTCCCTTCATTTACCCACCGACACATCTGTCGCCGCTTGTGTTGACAATACTGTCTTAAGTACGAAGCAATGGATCCCAAATGTATTGTTCAAACGAATCTTGCAGTTTTCGATTTTTGAAGAGAAGCTCAACAACATTGTTGTCACGTGACAAGCGAGGCGTACATGTAAATGTAAACAGCCTCGGTGATGTCGTTAACTCAGCATCTGATCCTTGCAACTGAATAGTAGTTAACGTTTTTTGAAATTCGATCTGCAAGAAAAAGAAGAAGTCTTTTCAAAGATGTTTCAATGTCAAGCCGAAGACAGTGGAAAAAGACCAGGCAAATACACTCGGTCATAGGAGTAATAATAATAATAATAATACATTTATATATTTGTGTTCTTCTTTTCTTATGCTTTTTATTACTATAACCAAATGGGTAGGACCCTCCAAAAACGTGTCAATGCACTCTGACATTGAAAATGCCCCACCCTAAAAGGAGTAAACACCTTCAAGGTGAGGCAGTTTGATTGTCACCAGAAGAAAAGTATCTCTCATTAGCATTTGAAAAGAATATGCACTTTCATCTTTAGTCGATCTCTTTCATTAAGCGTCTAAATTTAGACTGAGTCATATATGAACTGAAATTGATGTCATAGCTTTAATGAGAGCGCCCCACTCATCACTTTGATTTTTCTTCATGTTTCTAAGAAGCCTGGGGGAATTTTATGATTAACGGTATTGAATTTTTCTTCCTGTTTTAGCGTGAGAATCTTTTTTTTTTCTCTCTTCTTAGAAAAAAAATTCCCTCCCCCTTCTTCGTTTATCATCTTGATCCTTCATTTTATTTGTTATTTTTTTGCGTGAGTAATGCTGAGAGCGCTATTGATCTTCCTATTTAAAAGGAAATCGAATTGACGACGGACGAGTAGCGAGAGGTCCTTAACATGAACCCATCTAATTGAAGCAGTAAAAATAATGGAATTGGTGCTATTTTTGAAAATACTATAGCAAATGCACTTTTGTTTTATTTAACGCATACATTTTATACAAGGAAGCTGTACATAAACGCATTATTTAAGGTATTAAGTTTCTAGAATTTCAGAAATCGCATTAAATTTTTATAGGATTTTAAGTGATGCGATAAACGTTTGACCCATTTTCTTTGTTGATATTATAAAAAGTGATAGGACAGAAAGGCTTAGCAAGAAAGGAGAAATTAATTTTAGTGTAATCGAATGACTCTAAACAGAAAGATCTCGATAAATGTAATGGATCTTACAATTACATTTGCGGATTGATTGCGAATGTTCCCCCCTATCAATTTGTAGAGTATGAACGACATCTGGTATTATGGGTTTAATTGATGTTGGCCAATCAAAATAAATTCTTAAATAAGATTTTATTCCGCAGGTGTATCTCTATCCTCCACAGAATATTGATATCCACACGTTCGTGGAATACTTCATTCCACTTTCTGGCAATTACGTGTACCAAAAACATTTCTGATATTGAGAAACGATTGACAAACATGTGTACAAGATGTGGCAATTAAATATCGGACAGTGGTAAATGCGTAAAATGTAAATAAAAATTCAACATGTCAAGACATGGTTTGTATGAGTCGCTTATCGCACTGCAGCTGCATAGATATTTTTTTTAAGTAAAGGATTCGTGTTCAGATACGCATGATAGCGACGCATGTGAACAAGTATCGTCGAGAAAAAAATATGGAATAACGGGCTTGCATTAAATTCTGCCTAAATTTGGGTAAATCGGCTACGGAAACGCACCAGATGTTGAAAACTGTCTACGGAAACGATGCCCTATCCCGTGATGGCCGTGAAGATCTTTCAGATGATCCGCGCCCCGAAAGACCAGTTTCCGTCCGAATGCCAGAAACCACCGAGAGTGTCAGGAAATTCTTCACTGATGACCACCAAATCACAATTCGTAGAGGAGAAGGTGGGAATATGGAACCCCACTTTGATTTTTAGCAACTGACAGCAAATTAACAGCCTATCGCCAGGGATTTAAGCACGGCGGGTATTTCTTCTCTATTGATTTACGGCTGCCAAGCTGGAAATTTCATTGGAAGTAACGTACAGTACATTAGGATCAAATATTCCAAAACAAGGCGAAAGTAGCACCTGACTGAAAGATGCTGGTAATATGGAACCCAATGTTTAACATACATCAACTGGGGGTCTTCCAAGTTTTTTCATTACAACCCCTTCAGCAGGTTCATCCTTTTGTACCGCTAAACCTCTTAGAGTAGACTAATGATGAAGGAAATTTGGTTTCCGAAATGTACATCTTAGTCAATAAACATTATCATGTGGATTAGTGTTTTCAGTGTTCCTTTAATTAGTATACTGGTGTCCACAGTTTCTGGCTTCTATTG
The DNA here is from genome assembly GCA_023313115.1 of Rhysida immarginata. Taxonomy (NCBI): domain Eukaryota; kingdom Metazoa; phylum Arthropoda; class Chilopoda; order Scolopendromorpha; family Scolopendridae; genus Rhysida; species Rhysida immarginata. Next base: position 141,665 of record JAHWFO010029543.1, read on the forward strand.
TTTAAACTCTTAGAGTAGTTTTGGGTACCATGAACTGTTTAGCTGCTCTCTTCAGTCCCATTTTGTCCCCACGAATTTGATGAACAGCATCAATCATGTTGCTCTGATCCCATATTTTCCTTTTTGGCATGTTCTTGGGTTTTAATGTTGTCCTTGGCATCTGTGGGGGAAAACAAGACCAACTAAATCATTAGAACATTTTGCCTTCCAATTTGAAACCCATACAGGTAATATGGAACCCAGTTCCATATAACAAACACCAAGTGGTTCCGTATTACCTGCATCACCATTTCAGACACACCATGTGCTACATGAAACAGAAAGCTAAGAATCAAACTACCATGCATCCTTATGATAGATAAACAATCGGTAAGTATAGCCCAGTAATCAATTGCACCATATCCCTCCAGTAATTGTACAAATAATTGAAGCTTCTCTTACCTTGACAAATGTTGCGAATCGCGCGAAACACAGAAACTTCTCTGCCGGCAGCCATAACAGGAATCATACATTCAGGATCACTGCCAAATGATATCGGCAACCTAACGAATAGTTTTAACTAGTCCCCGTGAGAGTGTGCTGGATCACTTTTACTTATTTGAAAGGTTCCATATAATACGCAGGTTCCATATTCCCGGTTCTTCTTCACGATAATGCCCGGCCGCAAACAGCCATAACTATTCTGGCGAAACGCAGCACCATAGAGCTCAACCACCTGCCCTATTCTCCGGATTTAGCCCTTTCAGGCCTTTTTCCCTATTCCCACAGATGCAAAACGCTATGAAAGGTACCCAATTTCTAGACGTTTCTGACATTGAGAAAAACGTGACGTCGGAAATCAAGAAGATTCCGTCCGAGGAATCTCAAACGCGCTCAAAAGTGTATTGTCCGGTGGAGTTTACTTTGAATCATATTAAACAGAATTTTCATTTGGCTTCCCGTTTATGAGTATTTGTATTTGTCCGTGTATTTAATTGCCACACCTTGTATAACCCATCACCGTGTAGAAAAGATAAAGAAAAATTCCATAATCTGGATTCCAACTATGTACTAGATATTGTATCGTTGCTATTCAGTGATCTCGATAATTCAGAAGACCTTAAGATACGAAAAAATTAGAGCGATATTCCTAGTCTCCATCTCAGGTCGTGGAATTTTTCCTTTCTTGTTACCAAACAGTGATTAGAGTAATTACCAAACAGTGATTGGAGTAATTTCTTCAGAATACTTTATCTTCTACGTTATCTATAAGCCATTCTATATTACAGCTTTTTCACATTGCTTTCGTACTTTTCACGAACATTTAGTACATTTTCACAAACATTTAGTACATTTTCACAAACATTTAATTCATATTTATAATAAAGAGTCTAAATTTACAGAACAATTATAGGCAATGATCAATTTTTTTGTGCATTTACATAAGTAAACAAGTATTGAAGCAGATTGTACACTATCGCTGGATCCATTAGCCAATCAAAAACGCTTACACGAAACTTTTACGGCTGCATTTTGTGTAAACGCTTCTGATTGGTTAATAGATGCAGCCATAAACATAGGTAAAAAATGTTGCTTCAATATTTGCTTACATATCTTTCCCGTATCTTTTCAGTTTTCTACTTCAACTATCAGTCGTTTGCTGCTTCCATCGAGGTCTAATACTAATTAAATCTAATCAGTTAGTATTAAATCTCGTCTGCTTCACAGCTTCATTCGTGATTACGTCATAATTTACTGTGAGAACCCAATAGACAATAGGCGCATTCGGCGGCACTCAGATCTGGCTCAGTGGCGGCACTCAGATCTGGCACTCTGAGAGAACTGTCACGTGGTATCCGACTGCTTTTCTGAGCGTCTTAGTGACTGTTGCCGAACGCGCTTTTATCTCAGAAAGAAATGGCTTTACCGACTTTACAAATATTGAGAAGAAATGGCGGTTTTACTAATTTTAGTGTACATGAAATAAAAATCTGCATCAAATAAACAACTCAGCATGATTAATATTCGATCGCGAGAAGAGTATACCATAAGGCCAGGGAGGAAAGGGTACACTGGGCATCGCCATGATTTGGCTCTCGTAGCTTTTTTGATAGCTTCGCATCGTAGTGAGCGCCGCCATATTCTATCTGAGCACTCAGAAAAAGAAAAGCTTGCTGAGCGTCTGAGCTCAGAATCTGACAGATTCGTTGCGTGCCGAACACGTTTTCTTCTCAGGCGGAAGTACCAAAGTGCTCGCCGAACGCTGCTCTCTCAGATCTGAGTCAGATCTGAGCGCCGCCGAATGCGCCTAATATGCCGCGAGTAGTTCATGTAATTATCCGCTTATTGGCGCTAGTAGTAAGACGCCATTAGAGTGCCTGTTTTATAACCACTCTAGACGCCATTACAGTCATTATAAGCAGACAATTTTGAAAGAAACACTGATCTGCTTACCTCTATTCGCATGCTCACTAAAATATCTTTCCGCATGTTTAATTAAATATAGAAGAAATTATACAGATACGTACGATAGTGTGCAAACTAATGTGAATTAAGCAGCTACTTCGAGCAACAATTCCTTACCTCTCAAATTTGAAGACCATAAACAAATGAAATCGCATTTAGAATCAAAAAAGGACCGCGTGGTTACTACGGTACATGCAATGTCAATTATAACTTTATTGCACGAAACGAGAACTTTGCTATTTTCTTGAATTGACAAATGGCAAAATGAAAACTCGTCTGCAGACGATATGATAATACATCGATAAACATGTTTGTCGTTTAAGGAAATTTTATTTTAAATGTATGTTACCATGTATTGCAGCAGATTTTCATCAAGGAATTTATAATATGAATATGAATATAGTGAATTTAGTAAAACTTAAATAAAATGTTTTTGCAATTTTTTTTTAAAATTCACATCGGAAATGTTTGAAACATGCAGGAGGCTAAGCATGACAGTTACGGTTTTAACGCCACCCGGGATTCAGTCATTCTTCAATTTTCCTTACATAGAAAGTGCGATAACTATTTTCACAACTTACAACCGCACATATATTACCTGGACTCTTTTGAAAAGGCATTTGAGCAGAAAACTAAACTTACAAGCTCTCAAAAACTAAAACCTTGCACTGACGTGAGCCACTGCGTACACAAAAGTCAAATGACTCTAATGGCGGACAGTGCAGCAGAGATAGCGCCGCTCGGTGGCAAAAGCGATCGGCGGCATATTGTCTATATAGCCTGTTGGCGAGGCCGACGAGTTCTCGATACGATCGAGACCTCAAATTCTCTCGTATTACACGGAAAATTCTCTGGATGAGGTCTAAAACCCTCACCGGTAAGAATTTCTTACTGAACTAACCGTCTTTTTCTCGGTAGGACCAGAGACAAGGTTGCTTTCTCTTCTGGTTAGATTAACTGGTTAGGCATAGGAGCACTAACTGCAGCTGCGTTTTCGACCGCGTTAAAATGACGTCACAGTTTTCTCACTGGTTACATTTTCTGACCTCAGCCTCTGATTCAAAGAAATTCACGAATGAATGATTATCTATAATTGATCATTGTCTGTAATTGTTCTGTAAATTTAGACCGTTGATTCTAAATATGAATTAAATGTTTGTGAAAAAGTACTAAATGTTTGTGAAAATGTACTAAATGTTCGTGAAAAAGTACGAAAGCAATGTGAAAAAGCTGTAAGTCATGAGGAGAGCGCTATACAGGGTGTAAATTTTAAGTTGACAAAGCAGAATAACTCGAAAAATAAGCTTCACACGAAAAAATGCGTATAATCCAAAGTTGATTATTTTCGAGGGGGCATCTGCTGGTGCTAAAATTAGCCCACCCCCCCCGGCCCCTGGGGGTGGGGCGGGGGGCAACTTTAAAATTTCAAATGGGAACCCCTATTTTTTATTGCAGATTCAGGTCCTACATAAAAAACTACGTACATTTTGTCTGAAACATTTTTTTTATTTTTGGTAGATGGCGCTGTAATTCAAGAAAATCCATTTTCTCATTTTTGCGTGGAAATAACTAATTTATTATTCATTTCGATTCCTACATTGTTTTAACTACAATGTAATTTGAAGACATTTCGTCAACAAACAAATAACGTAAACATTGGCATTTTTTTCAGAATGTTTACATTTTAAATTCTGATCTTTAGAAGAAAAGATTGTAATTTTTCAACTGTTTTTGTGAGTGTACAACGCCGTATTGCTTTTGAATTTACATTATGAATTATCTTTCTGTGGAAGAAAAAATTGAGATGGTGTACATTTATGGAGAAAGTGGGAGAAATTTTGATAATGCAGTCGCGCTTTATGCTCAGCGTTTTCCTGGCCAAACGCGATCACGGTCTTCTTTTGTTCGAGTTATTAAACAATTTACTGCGGAAGGTAGTGTGAACCAGAAAAAAAGAACCCGTGCAGCTACTGTTTGTGGAGAAAACAATCAAGTGTCAGTCCTAGCTGCTGTGGCTCATAATCCACATGCGAGCACAAGAGAAATATCAAGGCAATCAGGAATTTCACATATGAGTGTTTGGAAAATGCTGAAGCTCCACAAATTTCATCCATATCATGTATCTATGCATCAGGAACTACATGGCAATGACCACCAAAACCGTCTAACGTTTTGTCACTGGGCACTTCAGCAGATGCAAACAAACCAACATTTTTTTGCACGAGTTCTTTTCTCCGATGAGTCAACATTCACAAACCACGGGGAAGTTAATCGACATAACATGCATTACTGGAGTGAACAGAACCCACACTGGATTCGAGAAGTCAACCATCAGCGACCTTGGTCAATTAATGTTTGGTGTGGGATAATTGGCGATAAACTTATCGGTCCATATTTTATAGACGGTAATTTGAATGGCAACAAATATCGTAACCTACTTGAAAATGAACTACCAGATCTACTTGAAGACCTGAGTATTGAACTTCGACAACACATGTGGTTTCAACATGATGGTTGTCCAGCGCATTATTCATTAGTAGCGCGCGAAGTACTACATCGACTTTACCATGGTCGCTGGATCGGCAGGGAAGGTCCTGTGAATTGGCCAGCCAGATCGCCTGACCTTACATCGCCAGATTTTTTCTTATGGGGTTACCTCAAAGATATCGTTTATAAGGAAACGCCAACCACTCGCGAAAACATGATTCAAAGAATAAGAGATGCTTGCGCTGCAATTACACCAGACATGTTATCAAGATGTGTTCAGGAATTTACAAAACGAGTCAATAAATGCATCGAAGTTGGAGGTCATCAATTTGAACATTTAATTTCATAAAACGGCGAGATGCAAGGGATTTAAGGACAACAAGCAGGCCGAAAGTGAGAGGCGAGGGGACTCACTGGAAATACAAGCACCCCGAAATTCATTTACTTGCAAGTATTTGCAAATAAGAAAAAATAAAACGAAAACAATCGGTCCTTTTAAGGACCACCAAATCTTAAACGGGAATAACTTCATCTTTACACAGTCTTTTACTTTTTTACTCTGTTAGTTAATGAGTTCACTCGTTAGTACGTAGGATGTTCGGTTAGTTAGTTAGCTAATCAGTTGATTTGTTTGATAATTATAAAGTTGTGTGGCCTCATGACCACGAAACAAAACAAAATTATCCTAATCCGCGGCAAAAAATAATAAAATAATAACTTTGCGGCAAAATTTACGAAGTAAATAAGTATTTTTTATTTCTCCGTAACCATTTCCACGCAAAAATGAGAAAATGGATTTTCTTGAATTACAGCGCCATCTACCAAAAATAAAAAAAATGTTTCAGACAAAATGTACGTAGTTTTTTATGTAGGACCTGAATCTGCAATAAAAAATAGGGGTTCCCATTTGAAATTTTAAAGTTGCCCCCCGCCCCACCCCCAGGGGCCGGGGGGGGGTGGGCTAATTTTAGCACCAGCAGATGCCCCCTCGAAAATAATCAACTTTGGATTATACGCATTTTTTCGTGTGAAGCTTATTTTTCGAGTTATTCTGCTTTGTCAACTTAAAATTTACACCCTGTATAGAGATTTCTCCTGTTTATTCCATATTTAACGCTGTTTATATTCCACTACTAATGACTGAATGCTAGACTCGGAATCTTCGAAGTGCGCATGCGTAGCTAGCTAGCTTTGCTGCAAGCAATCTGCCGACTCCATTTTGGATCAAGACTTTGCTATAAGATGCCTCTGTTTTATTTGAATCTGTACCCTTCAAAATGATATAGAAGCTTGTAAATAGACAGGAAACTGCAGTGAGAAGAGGAAGAGGAAAAAAGAATTATCACGTGACGCCAAGTTTAGACGTTTTGAACCGTCTTCATTAGTGACGTTAGCTTGAAGTGGTTGTCGCAATGTCAAACATGGCGGAGACAAGCTAGCGGAATATTATCAAAGATAGAGGAAATTTGGCTGTTTTCTGCGTCGTCTCGTCTCAGGGTCAAATCTAAGTAAGTAGCAGTTATCAGTATTTCTTGTAGCCTTTGTAAATTATACAGGGTGTTTCTGAATAGTCTATATAAACTTTGAGGATATGTTCCAGAGACCGGAACGAGCAAAGGCTCAAAATGGTGTCGGGTTCTTTGAATTGTCGTAACTCTTCTACTACAAGACACCTTCAAACCGTTAGAAGCGTTTTTGATCCCATGTTCATTTGATATTTTCTGCGTGTTTTGGTCCGTGGAACATGTTTTGTACAAACATTCAGAAACATCCTGTATAATGTATTTAATATTTCATTCTGGTCATCATGTTGGCCATCTTGGATTTTCTGTTTGAGAGTTTAAACTGCCATTAAGGGAAAATATGCAAGAAGGGACGAGGTTCATTAATGGACAACTCTCCCGTCACGTACAACAACAACTTTATTAGCAGCTTTAGCAAAATGCTACTTATATAAAGTATGAGTCTTTAAAAGCTTTTTCTCCTATTTAAGGATGCAGTCTATGGCTGGCGGGTCGCTCTGATATTCTATACGAAAACGCCTCTGCATTTGCTTCATTGATTTTGTTCCAATATCTTGCAGTGACGTCACTTTTATTTATCCAAAGAGACACTGTAGTGATGCCAGTTACCGACAAAGTTTGTGAGTTGCTGATCCGAATAAAATAAACCATTGGTACAAATAGTTTTCGTGATACTAATGTTTGAAATCTGCCAGGGACTTTATATACTCCTGTACTTCTTATGGTTATCTTTGGTGTTATAGAACTAAATTTGATGACGCAGATAGGATTAGGTTGACATCATATTTAGCGAGTTCATTATGTAACGTCTTATTCAACAGATGGCGTTCATTATTATTGAGTGCTGAATTCCATAAAAAAATGAGTGAGTGTTTCTGAGTTTAATATTAAAAGGTCTAATAACGTCCGAGGTAATAAATGATATTTAACGAGGAAAAAAATTTCTCGAGATGCGGTCATTGCTTAATTTGCATCATCTATTGATGCCGGAACATTAATCAACACGGATTATAGACACAGTTTGAGGAGGATTGGGGAGGTGGTGTCGCTACATGCTTGTTGGTTGGTTGGTTCGACAGTTGACCGCCAAAGCAAAGGCAAAATGCAAGGAGGAGTGAGGCAGTGAATGGGTGGACGTGTTGTGATGGAAGAGGTAATTTATTTCACTTCGATGGATGATCAATAGTTCTTCAAGTTAATTGAATTTTAAATTGCAATTAAAGTTCATTAATACTTCGCTTCAATGAAATAGGTGCTGGCAAGGAAGTTGAGTGATCTTGCGAAGAATGTCTTGAGGCGAGCGAGTAATTTCTCAGAATTCATACACTCAGGCGTCTCTAATCCGAAATCGTTGGGTTTTAGGATATTTCGTCGCCTTATTAAACTTGAGATTCCTATTACATAGTTTGAAAGTGAGGTATAAAAGAACACTTTGTCTCTAGTAATTAGTACTAAATATATCATTTTAGTATATTGGGAACGCATAGCTTACTGAATGCGACACAGAGCAATTTCCGATTTGTCTTTTATTAGTTATGAATTTTTTTCAGCATTATTAAGTTGTATGCTAAAATTTAATTTGTTATATTGTGCTCAATTCATATTTGAAATATTTAAAGTTTCATAAATATTTACCAACAATGCCCCGGTTTCTCACTTATTCAATTGTTATGGAATTCTAACTATTTACCAACTCTATTTAAGAAATCTCGCAAGGTTTACTTATAAGGTATTCTCTCGTCAAGTTTCTCTCTCATTTCCTTTTCCCATTCAATATCAAAGCGAGCTTCATTCTTATGCCACTCGTTCTGCTCACTTATTGAGGATTCCCATGGTAAGAAGGAACTACCAATTACGTTCTGTTTCCATCGCCGCTATTAAGCTTTGGTCCTCCTTACCTTTGGAGGTGCGTATTTCCCCGAATATCGCCATCTTTAAGCTTAAATTAAAAATTTTCTATTTAACTCTTAATACATCAACGTTGGTCTTGTACACTCTCTCTTTCACATATCCCCAGAAGAAAAAATCCAGAGGGTTTGCATCGGGTGAGCAAGGGGGCCAAGGGATTGGCCCATCCCTTCCAATCCATCGTCCTGGAAAGTTCGTATCGAAGCACTGCCTAACTTGCAGGCCCCAGTGAGGAGATGCTCCATCTTTGGAGTGCAACCATGATTTCATGAACAACCTAACCTAACCTTTTTGCCAGATTTTGATAACTTGTGCAATTTTCATGAGTTCAGTCACATAAGTTGGATAATGTGGTCTATTCTGTAATCTTCGCTCCAGTTCAGGTGTAATAAAAAAAAAAAGTTGGACCCAGAAGGAATTATCAGATTGAAAAGATATTTGAAAAAAAGTTGGTACTCAACACCAACAACAAATGTTTAAACAATGAACGTGGATATTACAAAATTTATTGGTCAAAATACCAAGATCATTCCATCAGGATATTGGGCCGCCATTATTTTTTAATGCATTTTGCCACACGTCGTGGCATGGAGTTGTACAAGTTCTTAACGAAGTCTTCACACTTTGGCTTGTAGCTCTTGCAGATCTTGTGCCAGCGGTGGAGTCTTAACAGAACGTCCCATAGCATCTCATAGGTTTTCTATGGGTGCAACTTTTTTTTTGACGATGAGTGTATATTGAGGCTCTGTGCAGGCTCCTACGTTTCTTCAGTCTGTCTCCTCAAACTATTCCTGCATCAAATCTCTTTGAGACAAGGAGCATTTTATGTTGATACAGGAATGGTCTAAATCCAAACTGTTGCCACTTCGCTGGTAGTGGAGACTTGTCCAAATATCAAGGTAAGTTGCGGATGTCATAGTTCCTATCAAAAAATCATGAAAATTACTGTTGACATAGTTCCAATCAAAAATTTCACAGTGGGCACCGCACAGTCCATCATGAAGTGTTTTCCGAGCATTCGTCAAATCCAAACTCGGCCATCTGATAGTGAATGTTTTTGAGGTACGTCGCTTCATGTTCCAGTTTCGATGAGCTATACAGTAATCTAAATGGCGTTTTGCATTGATTTTCTTATGTGGGGCTTATGATGAACAGTACGCCCATAGAAACCTGAAGTCCTCAGTTCCTGATTGTACAAGCGGTACTTAAAGTGGCTTTTCGAAACTCTGTAGCATTATCTCCGCTGAAGACTTCCGATTGCATCGTTCACTTGTAATAGCACTAGACGTTTGTCAATTACCACTTCGAAGTTTCACTGACGTTGCTCCTTAAGATTTCCACTTGACAATGATGTTTCTTACTGTTAAACTGGGCATCTGCAGAATGACAGAAATCTCGCATAGGTGACCGCGTTGGGACTTTCTGTTGAATCGCAAATGAGTGCAGTAAGGAATGTTTCTATTTATATTATCTTAGACATCGAAGAGATGTACATTAAGAAAGGTAGCATTGTTTTTGGAGGGTGGTCTGGAAACTTTTAATCACATAATATTCAGTGAAATTTATATCTACGAGATGCAATCAAAAAGTTCCGGGACTGATTGCGCATCTCGCCAACAATGGCAGTACAAGTCCACAAATAAGTAAATTATAACACTGACATTCATAAATCAGCTTTTCAAACGGTTTTGTTTCATGAAAAAATATTGCTATTGTGACCACGTATGTGAGGTCGTCTGCGATTTTATCATGGACATTGAATTTGAGAACGAGCAACTTCGAACAACGAGCAATGCGACCTGTGGCGTGAAAAAACCGGAAGCTCCACCATGGCAATGCAGCCTCTCACTCAGCTCTCCTCACACGCGAGTTTATTGCGAAAAACATGATTTCGCTTCCTCACCCACCCTACTCGCCAGATTTCGCTCCTGCAGACTTTGCCCTCCTTCCGAAAATGAAGATCTGGTTGAAAGGTCGCCGTTTTGATACGATTGAGCAGATCCAGTCCCGGAACTGTTTTTGATTGCACCTCGTATATGGTTAATAATATTTTATGCGTTTTGATTTTTGTTCTCAATTTGTCTTTTTTTTTCTTCGGATCCGCGGAGTTTTTTTTTTAGTAAATGCTTTTTAATTTTTTTCATATAGAATATGGTTCATTGTTAAATTTAAAAGAATAATTATCCATATAATGACAATAGTTATGAAGTTGTGCATCTTCAATTTTAATATTATGCTCAAATCGAAGCCGACGCAATCTATACAAACCATGGCACTATGTGACTTCTATTGTTAAAACGTCACGAAAACCGATGGGATATTTTGAAATGTGAATTTTGTATTTTAGATAAATAAGTAAATACTGTATAATAAAATGCATTACTGCCAAACCTGGATCATTTACTTTTTCAATAAATCATTTCATTTTAAATTTTAGATATTCTTATTTTGTTTTTAAATTACTTTTTGCATTACGTCACAAAATCCATCGGTTTGCATGATGTCACAAAAACAGTGGCACGGCTTGTTTAGATCACGTCGGCTTCGCCCAAATCCCATAGCGAAGCAAAATTGTCTGGCTTATAGAATTCCGGTTTAAAGAGGTTCTAAGGAGATAGAATTTGATTATAGGCAAAATTCGACAAATGCTTCTCGTTGAAAGCAGGAAACATTTTCTTATGAATATCCTTAGCAGGTAATTCCTTTTGAGTTGCGAACTAATTAGGCATCGATTTTGAATCTGAGCAGAGCATGCGCATATAAACCTAGTGTCTGCTAAAGTAAGATAGGGCAATTTATTCAATTGTCGCCTTGTGCTGCCGTTTCTGCAAACAAAGGACATTAGAAACTGCGGACTTGGTTTGGTTTGGTTTGTTTGGTATTAACGTCCTTTTCAACTGCTATGGTCATTTCAGGACGGCGAACTCGGGCATCAGAGGCGATCACGCAGCAACTGCGGACTTAATATCGTTAACTTATCAGCTATCGCGTAACTATTTCTGACCTGTTTATTAAGGTTTCCTTTTAAGTGTTTCTATTCTAGTTACAAAAATCCACTTTTCAGGGTTTTAAAGAGATTTCTGGTGGATTCTGTTGTCTTTGAAAACGTCATCTGCGAAAACTATGCCATCAGGTGAACTTGTCTTTCTTTCTGAGGGACAGAAATTTATGTTTAACACTTTGTATAAGAAGTTAATAAATTTATCTAAATTAACTAAATAGAAAGAACGCCCTCCCCCCCCCCCAAAAAAAAAACAACAACCATTCCAACTATTTCTCAGATTGACTGGTTTAAGAAAAGCTATGTGACACTGGAGATGCCTGCAAGGAATACGTGTTTGTGCATAGTCCTTAATATATTCAAATGTCGGAATATCCATAACCATGCATATCTCAGTAATGGAGGCTGCCCTCGATATATTCAGGGCAGTTCTAATAACATCATTAACTACTCTCAATTGTGTTTTGGAAGCGGCAGACCATACGACAATTCCGTATTCTAACTTAGGAATTAAGACACTCTTCAAGACTTTAATTATTTCCTGTTTCATCAGTGTTCTCCTGAGCCAAGCAAATAAAAATTTCATTTTAAGTAGGCCCGTCCTTAAGACCTGAACCTGCTCTACGAAGAAAGACTATTGTCAAAAATAATGCCAAGAATTTTGTATATATGACGTGCGATGCATGTTATCAACAATACATAGGTCTTATCGTGATTGAGCCTCAGTCCCTGTTCTGCATACCTTGTGCCCAAAATTTGTATGTCCTCCTTAATTCGAGTTTGGGTATTAGTCACTTGATCAGGAGTGCAAGACATAAGAAGAAAATTATCACCTACAGAAGAGTAAATTGTAAAACACGGTGGCGGAGGGGGACCCTGAAAAAGACCTTAAGTAGACGGAGCTTCATTGATGGATTGAGTGACACACATGTAGCTGTTCCGCTGAACAAAATATCCGTAGATCAGGTTCAACATATCAGAATCGACCCCCATAATTTATCTCTTTGAATTGTATTGAACGCTTCGCTGATATCATGAACTAACCTTCAAACGACGTGTTGTAGCTGAGCGTGATAAAAAATTTGTGCAGATTTTATAATTGGTCAGGTAACTAGCGATTAATGATTTGCATGTTTCTTAGATTAGTCACATTTTGTGTAGGGGTGTATGGTGGACCTGTCGTATGCATTTAACCTCATGTTTCTATTTAAAATTTTAATGTATTGCAAGTTTATTGCAAGTTTACTGATAATATTTTTGTGAACATCTTACTGAGGAGTACCAGAAGGAGCGTAGAATCATATAAATCTTATCTCCACGCGACGAATGCCTCCTAATCCAAGAAAGAATTGTATAAGATCATTTCATCAAGGAGACCAAACTGATGAATGATTAGCATACAGGAAGATCGAAAAGAAAAGGAGATTACGAGAGCGGTTGACCAATCAGGTGGCTGAACTATGAGACTTAAAAAAGAATCGATGATCCAGTGAGACTAAGTTCGTTAATTTCTCTTTGTATATTTTAGAAATATGTACATGTAAATTTCTTGAAGCGTCTAGCAGTTTATTATTCGTAAACGGTTGTACTAAACGGAATTTTTTTTTTTTATCAATGATATGACCTTTTAAGTTTTCAAGTTTAACCTGAAGAAAGTGTGATAGTCCTTATTAGTAAGTTGAGAAACTATACACAAAAAAAAATCGAAATCTTATCTATTAGATAAAGTCTATTGCTTCAAAAACTAGAAGGTCCAGTGCTCACTTGTATAAAACCTTTTATTGTGTTGCCGTTTTCTTTTATATACAAACACTGATGACGTCATTGCTTTTTGCGCTCATTATTTTTTCCTTTTCTAGGATGAAGTGAAAAAATTTTTCCTGGGTCCGCCTCAGACAGGTTTCACTGAATTCTTTATTTTTATTTTCCCTCTTCGTAACGCCAACCTATTCGTTTTCATGGTTGTTACGTGTCCTTAAGTGATACGCGTGAAGAAATAGCGATTTGCAGAGAGAGAGAATGAAAAAGATGAATAAACACGAGGGAGGCGAAATGTCTTCGACGGAGGAGGCTGATAAGCGGCTCGTGGGAGGTTGTGTTTTCATACTGCTCTCTTTTCAGAGTCCCCCGTATAAAAGGGTCTGCACGCGCACATGTGCGTCATCGCCTATTCTAGGAAGGTGGAACTGTAAAAGACCCCCTGAGATATACCCCCCTACCATCTTTTTTCCTCTCTCTGACTCTCTCTCTCTCTCTCTCTCTCTCGCTCGCTCTCTCTGTTCTCCTCCTCCTCCTCCTCCTCCCTTCCTTTCACCTTCTCCCCTCTCGGAGGATTGAAGCGCACGCCGCGGCCTTCGCATCTTCGGCAGCGTCGCCGGAAGGGCTACGTGAAGTCCTCTCCCATTGGTCGATCGGGCGCGAAGAGCCAATGGGAGGAGGCGATCAATCCCCGCGGAGGGTATGGGTGTCGTCGCCGAGCTAAGAACGGACTCCCAAAGCCCGGGAAGGACGGTTCGGTGAACGGTCAGTTGGTGTTCATTGCCGACGACGACGAAGCGGTTTTTTCGCCATTGGAGCCTTTGCTTGTTTTGGTGAAAGGGAATTTTTTTTGCTGCTCTTTTTGGTTAAGGAAATTTCTTTTTTTGTCGTTCGATATAAGAAGGTCGGAGAACTCGATTGAAGTGATCGCGTGAAAGATAGTAGTAGTTCTCTCTCTCTCTTCATTGATGTCACGTCTCTGCTGCTGAAGGTGAGGGTGGCAAAAGTCGGAAAACCCATTATTCCTCGAGGGAGAGTCACTGCTGATCTATAAGTCCCCCGTGGTACCTTGAAAGTCCGTCTGACGTAATTCTGATTTCGCGCATAATGCTCGGCCCAGGCAGGAGCAGGAGCAGGAGGAGGAGGTGAAGGGGGGCAGCGAGCCAGGCAAAGGGAGCCAGAAGGGAGCCTTTGTTCGCGCGGGGCTGATGGGATAGCATAAAAATTAGAAGGACGTAGGGAGGAGGGAATATTAAGGCGGTGAACAGCCACTCGGAGCGCAGTCTTAGTCATCAATTATGCTCGTGCGCTCGTGATTTTTGAAAAGGTCCTCGGATGATTCATCTGTTCTTGGCGATCCAAGCCTTTGTTCGGGACTCTTTGCTTCTCGAGTATCAGACTCGTCGCCACTCTTTCTCTAGACATAGACTGGAGTCATATTTCTCCCTATTTCCTATTTCTAATAACAATCTTGGAAGCACTCTTCGCGTCGTTTTTTTGTTATTGTCGTTTCTCTAACCTCTGTGCTGCCATCACCTCACTTTCCTTCCAATCGCAACAGTCGTCTAGAATGTTGTCTTGTGTTGTGTACTAGCTCTGTGTTGGATATACTGTGTGACCTACTGAGTTGTTTCTAAATTTTATATATATATATAAAAAATAGCCTCGTAATTTCTTCTCCTACCAAGATCTGAGCCGGACTTTTCCCCCTTCTGCCCTTAACTTCTGTAAGTATTGGCTTCAATATCATCATCAGCATGTTTGCTTGCCTGCATGACTTGGGTGCATGTCAACAAACACGCCTCCCCAGCTTCATCGGGCTGACGACTCGCAGTTGGCTTTCTTTGTATTTTGCGCTTGCATTTGAATAAGGGGTTGGCGGGTTTGTCGAACTTTATCGGATTTTTTTTTGTCTTATGCTTTCTTTATAAGTTCAAGAAATACATTTAAGATTATGAAGTTTGTCAACATCTCATTTTAAGAAAATTTATTTTTTATAATTCACATCTCAAGCGCTTGTTGTTCCTTACTTGGGAGTCTTTTATACGATTTTTTTTTCTGATTATAGAGTTCTGAGTCAGTTCATCGAAGATTATGTAAACATGATTTTAACTATTCTGAGTATATAACATAGACTCAGATACATACATGCACGTGTGCGTAATCTTACAGGTGTCAACAGTGATTGCTTAATGAGCGTGTCTATCAATTCACACATAGGTCATTTTTTATATATTTACTTATTATTAGCTTTATTTTTGTATAGTGATAATAATAATAATAACATATTAAGCATAAGTTATTATCTTTTGTGTGTGCTTCTTCTAAAGAAAAAAATTCTTAGATCTCAGTGCGAATTTGAGTTTTCTTGACTCTTAGTGCTTTTGTTTTTATTTATTCGTTGTATCGCGGGTGTTTAAATTATAAATGAAAATAAGAAAGAAAATCCCACAGCCTCGGCTCGAACCAAGAAATTTCACCTAATAGCGCCAATGCTCTAACCAATTAAGCGATGTGGCTTAGGAAACTTTACGCCATCTACATGTTCATTTGGGCTGGTTAGAGCAGGTACCTAGTTCGCAGGTTGGGGGTATGTCAACATCGAAGATGAAGCTTAAGGGTAGTCTGTAGGGAGTCTTTTTTTTCTTCTTTCTTTTAAACGCCATATCTCGGATGTTTAAATTATAAATGAGAATATGAAAGAAGAAAATTCTGGTGATCACTATTGACATTCCAGGAAAAGTGACATAAGCTGATTGGTTCACCTGGTCGACTGTCAATGGGAAGTTTTGCAGCGATGCTTTGAGACGACTGAGAGAAAATGCGATTTTTTTTAATTCATTGGCTTCCTCATTGAGTGTTAATATTTCCATTCCGAATAACATATTTTGCTAAAGATATATTTGGAGAATAATCATTAAATGCACAAAATTTGCATCTCTGATTAAACGCCTTTGGGGAGCTAACAAATTTCATATTGTTCCCGTGACAATCAATGTCTGACATACCCACTTTTCGTCACTATTGAGCACTCGATCAAATATGAATTATTGTGAAATTCCACGCCTGGTAGATAGCGTGATGCTTCTAGAGGGTTAATTGATTAGAGGTTCCTGGTTCGAGTCCAGACTGTGGAATTTTAGTTCTTATTTTCATTTATAATTTCTGGATTCTAACGCGTTTTTATTACGAAAGGTGTGGCTATTGAAGAAAAAGAGAAAAGCGGCCCGTTGCGGAATCGTTGGCATTGTGAAAAGTTGGAGGGGTGAGAGGAAAAAAATGGGGGTGGGCTGTTGAATGGACAGCAACATGAACGCTGCCCTCTGCCTTTCTTTTCGTTTTTCTGCAAGAAAAAGCCCCCAGTTTTAGGGCCTTCAGACGCTCATTGAAGTGGCGCCCCAAAGAAAGCCGAGCGAGCGAGACGCGGCGGCCGTTGTCGTGTGGCTCTCCCCGAGCATGTGGACGAGATGGCGGCGGTGGCGGTGGTCGTCGTCGTCGTGGTGGGGGCTTAGAATAAGGATGGATTGGTGGGGGGGGGGGGGAGGTGGGATTTTGGGAAAAAGAGATGAAGGAGGGGGGTTGTCGAGACAAAGAACCCATCTGTTCAGTGAGAGAACGAGCCAAGATCTGTACCGTCAGCCGGAGACGATGAACTTCTTTCCCCTGCCTCTCCATTCCCTGCTTTTCAGTCTCCCTCTCTTTTCAGTCCACCCTTCCGTGTGTATTTTCCCTTGGGGAGGGGAAAAGCGATTCATCCACTGCTGACTTCATAGAATAGATAGAAAAGCAGCACAGGACTTATCCTCCCTGCTCCCTTCTTACTCAGAAGGAAATAAAATCATTTTTTGAATTTATTATCGTTATTATTTCGACTTCCATCTCCTTTATTGGAGACTCCTCCATTTATAATTATTCTTAGATAATCATAATTTAATAGTTAAAACTCATAATCTTCTATTACTGGAAACATCTTATATAAGTAGAGTAAGTCTCCTTTTTTCCATTTCTTTTCCCCCCCTTCCACCTTTTTCTTGGGAAGGTAAGAAGCCGTTTTCCTTTTTCTTTTTGGGTCGGGCCACTAACAAAAGCCTCCGGAACAGGAAATCTTATAGACAAGAATAGGCCTGGCGACCATAGCTAACCTCGCCCACCGCCAACATAGGTGTATCGAATGAGGGGAGGAAATGTACAATGTTGTGTAATTTAATATGAGGCTTGGCAGACGAGGATTTTATTTTATTAAGAATTATTTAATCTGAAAAGTAATCTGAAATGATTCGATAAATTGCGATTAATCTAATCTCTTAGAACATTATATAATCTTAAAATTAAATATTAAAATCACCATTATTGACACTTTCTTTTTTTGCATTGAAAAATAAGAAAACTTGAATCTAGTAATTTTTCAAGATTATTTAACAAATTCTTATACGCGATTGCTCAGAACAGCTTTGAAGTCAGAGAAATATACTTCCTTTCTGTACTCGAATGAAGTTATCCATTCTAGAAGCTACTGGAGTATTGGTGTTGTTGCTGAACTATTAAGACTTAGTCAGTCAGCATCCTGCTTATATCACACGTGATCGGATGTGTATTGGTCCTGAATATCAGTTTGCATGTTATGCATATCTAACTCTTTTCCCATGTATTTCCTTACAACCATACAATATTTGAATATACTATATACTCCCTTTTGTCAATTAGATTGATGATGCTATCTCGTTCTTCTCAGATATGCATTACTTCTTTAATGCTCAGTTAAAATTGCATTCAACATAAGTTTTCTTAAGATTTTTCTGTTGCTGTATTTCCTTTCTACGGAGTGCACGATAGTAATAGTTAACTAACTAATTAACTTAATAAATAAATAAATAAATAAATAAATAAATAAATAAATGAGTTGGTATCCATTTTAAGATGGTGTGACAAGTATAAATTTGGCCCCTAATCGGTTCAAAAGTTCTCTATGGGTACTGGAGTCTTCAAAGTCTCCTAGAAAGCATATTTTGAAGAAACTTTAATGTTACCGTCGATACGGTTGCTATTCTGGAAAACGGGAGCACTCGTTTTGGCGAAAAAACACGATGATAAATTCACTCCAATTTGTGACTCTTCGAAACCAGTCTTTGGAGCGGATTTATCATCTTTTCTTCGACAACAAGAGTGCCCCTTTTATCCAGAGACCTTGAAGACTCCAATACTCATGTGAAACTTTTGAAACTTGATTGACCAAGTTTATCGGTGGTGATTCTTATTTTAATATTCAGTACTCCAGTACTCCAAACTTCTTGTCGTTATATCACTGTTTTCCCAATGGAAAAAAAAAGTGCCATCGGTGGTGATTCTTATTTTAATATTCAATTTTCCTTTATCTGGCTGTCTTAGAAAATTGAAAATTTAAAGAAAAATTTAAAGACCAATAGACTCATGATTTCTAAAGATAAAGGTAAATATTCCGGTTTTAGATTCAAGTGTATCCAAGATGCGAAAAATGATATCACTAATAACGAAATATTTAAATTAGATAGTTAGATTACGGCATCATCATTAATCAAGATCTATTCGACCAATTAAAACCTTATAATCTTACAAAATATAATCTTAAATGTGAGCGCTCTTTTATTCACTAGAACTTAATGATTTGAATGTGTTCAGGTTTTCTTAATGGGTCAGTCGCAATTACGGCTTCATTGCCGTGGCCGGAGTTACCGTTACCAAAATGAAGACGTGAAATCCTAATCTGGTTACCGGACCAATGTTGTTAGCTAATCGTTCCATAAACATTCAACAGTGTAGGCACATGAAAGAATAATGCCAAGGAGGCCAGCTGTTCTGCGTGGGGTGAAAGAGGGGATCGATCGAGTCGAAATCGGTTGAAGTGGCTACAAATGATCCACACACAACAAAGGGAAGTCAACTTGGTGTTTGGTAGAGAATGGTTTTAAGATCAAGGGAATAGTTTTATTTGTGTGGTTAAGGAAATATAATTTTATATTAGATTAATTTTTTCTCATTGTTCATTTAAATCGCACCTCAGGATTTTATTAGGTTAGCGTCAAATGTCACCGCGTTGATATTTTTGAAGCGCTAATGTTTATAATTTGGCAGTGAGGCTCTCATCAATTCGCATCATTCGCTCAAT
Organism: Rhysida immarginata; assembly: GCA_023313115.1. Classification (NCBI taxonomy): domain Eukaryota; kingdom Metazoa; phylum Arthropoda; class Chilopoda; order Scolopendromorpha; family Scolopendridae; genus Rhysida; species Rhysida immarginata. The sequence continues at coordinate 160,929 of JAHWFO010029543.1, forward strand.
TTGGTGTTGGTGGAAAACTCATCTCTCGGCCCTCACTTTCTCTTTTACCTTCCCCACATCCCCGCCACTTGCCACCCTCAGCAAGCCTCTGTGGTCAATGATTTCCCAAATCGGTGTCGTCGTTGTCAGTGTCCCCTCCCTCCCTCCTAGATCGAGAGCCCCTCAGTTGGACAAATTGTCAAATCTCTCACTCTCTATTGTCGCCGTTGGAGTTTTAGTTTTTCCTCTCTCCGTTCTTTACGATAAACATTCTTAATTGTTAATGAGTGTTTTCCTTTTGAATGATTGTCATGGTTGTCATTTTTACAATGTTGTAATTTTTTTTTTTTAAATAAGAAATTGAATTCGATCTCTCTGATCTCTGTTGATCTCTATGACATTACATCGAATATATTCCACGTCAATCGTAATCATTGAATACTAACAAATCAGAAGATTAAGCTGAGAATGATCTAATATATTTTGAAATTTCATCATCATTGTTAAGGATTATATTTTAGGCATTTAAATGACTATCTCGCTGCTTCCTATTTAAAGCTACGCATTAATGTTAAAAGATAGATTTTAACCGTATCGAATGTTGGCCATTAAAAATAATGTAAATCCATTAGTGAATGTGCTTAAAATTGTTCCATCAATAGCATTTTATTCTAAATAATAAAATACTGCTTAATTTATGTTAAAATAATTTTTAAACTATTGATTTGCTTAATGTATGGGTAGGACGTTACAAGTTGTTTCCATGCATTGGATATGCCATTATAAATTAAGCTCATAACCATTTGATTAAATTAAATAGTATCTTGGGTTAATCAGTTTTGTGTTTTATTAAAATTCACGTTTTAAAAATCTATTTTTAGTTTCATTTTCTTTCACGAGATGGCGGGAATCTCATTAAAAAATTTTTTTCTTTGTGTTGTTGTTGTTGACGCGAGCTCAAATGCATTCTGAATTGTTTCTCTTTTTATTTTTTTTTAAGAAAAATAAAAATAAGAAATCTCAATAGAAAGGTATTTTTTTATAGCGAGGCTTTATATTCGTATAAAAATGCTCTTAGATTTTTTTTATTTTTTTTTTAAAGAAATTAAAGTGGTTGAGCATTTTTAAAGAAGAAATGTTTGTTGTAGTTTTTAAGTGGTATGTTATCCCAACCAAATGCAACAATTGCAAACCATTATAATTGATATAACTATTTATACAGGAATGCGGTACAGATAATGTAATGCCAGTTTTAAAAACTGGAAAATAAGGATTTGTGAATAAGTATTTACTTAGGAAAATAAGTAAATTAATGGTGAGCTTTGGAAACTTGAAAAACTTGTTAACAAACGTTTCAAACGAAATTCACCTGTGGGAGTTGATATTGTTTCTCAGTCTTAACAATTCGCCAAACAACGTCGTCCCTATTGCTCAACGCTTGCATAACAAGCTATTCAGTCTTTAGCATTCACCTTTAAAGCTTTAATAACTGTTTTTTATTTCGAAACTATCAAAAGGTATATTTACATATAAAAACAAATGTTCTGATAAAATAAAAGTTACTGAAATAGTTTAGAATTCATTTTTCTTGGAATGCTCTTCTAATTACCTTTACCGCCTTCTCGGGAACTTTGTAGAAATCTGATAATTACTCAAAAATAATTTTTACGTTAAACACAGTTTTCAAAGATTATTTTGAATAAATTAACACTTGGCCTCTTTTTGCAGATCAAAACCGACCATGATCATTTGATATGGCCATTTCCAGTCATAATGGCCGGTTCTCATTATTTACACGCGAAGCCATGGATTAGTTATGTAGGTACGCAAAGTTTTTGCTGTTTTGCTAGCTCCGGGGGTCTAGGAAGAGATTGGTATTACTAATGCCAGTAGGCACAGAAACTAGAGTCTACGGTTAGATTACAAATGAAAAGATAAAGAATAAATATATCAATATATCTCTTATCACGATTTACCATATTCGTAGAAGATTGCAGATATAGGCCAACTACAGTTGTATGTTTATTTATCTTTTCGTTTGTGATTTTTTAACAAATTTTTTTAATGATTTTAATTTACTGATTTTTCTGATTTTTGCAAATGTATTGATGATCTTTGTACTAAATATATTATTGAATTATTTTAATTTTGCCTTTCTTTTGCACAGCTTAAACCCTATTTTCTGTATTTTGCTATATTATTAAGTAGCGGAAGAATGAAGCTACTTATTAGTTTTACATTTCCATCTGTCTGTCTCTTTCATATTTTTTTTTGACGTACAAGGTTGAAATTAGGAATGTATCTTACCATAGGCATGTTCTACTTCACTACAGGGTGATTATAAAGTCACTATACATTTTGGCGAATTTCGTTTATTTGCACACCCAAACACACCCAAAGTGAATGTGTGGATGGGAGTTACACAGTCAAAGGTCTATGGGTCCTTCATGTTTGCCGAGGGAACTATCAATGGTACCATGTACCTCGACATGTTGGAGCTATTCCTGGAGCCACAATTGCGAGATGAAGGATAGGATACCGTTGTGTTCCAACAGGATGGGGTACTATCCCATTTGGCCAACATCGTTCGGGACTAACTGAATCACGCATTCCCAGGCAGATGGATTGGTCAGGGCTCACCAAGACTGTGGGCTCCAGTTCTCAGATTTGACCCCCATGGATTTCTTTGCGTGGGGTTTTATCAAGTCCAAGGTGTACCAGGTCAGGACTACGCACCATTGCATAGCTCAAAAAACGGATTACAGCCGCAGTGGAGGACATTACACCACAATGTTGTGCAGTGTTTTCTGGGCCACGGTGGAATGCTGGGAGCTGTGCCGGGATGTGTAAGGGGGACACATTGAAATTTACTAAGAATGTATCCTGGTATGATATCTGGTTGATGCATACTGCAATTGCTGCAATAAAACGGAGTTTTCACCAAAATGTATAGTGACTTTATAATCACCCTGCATTTAGTTTGGTTTTTGATTGGCCCATTGGGCTCGGAGTTATGGGGGTAGGAGTTAGAGGGGAGCTTCTAGTCTATATGGTATAAGGGAGGTAAAGGAGTAAAATTAGGTATGCAGATTGCTCTAGGTAATATATACTATTATGAAGTTTGGACCCAATTGTCCCAGTGGAGTCGGAGTTGTGAGGATAGCAGCCACGTGGTCTTTAAAACTATTAACGTCTTTTCAAATGGTAACATACGAAGATAGAGCCCTTTTTTCATTTTTTAAACAATACGTTCGAGAAAATCCATTAAAAATTCTGAATAAAACAGGTAAAAAAAAAATAGATGAACTCGGTTCTCCGTTACTTTCCTATATCTTCCTCGGGGGGATTAATTTCTTGTTGTGTAAATAATTATCTCAGTTGAAGTGGTTTCAATTGTTGCGTTTGGTTTGGACAATATACCATTTAATAGTGATCTTTTTTATATTATTAGTTAGATCATGAGTGTTTGAATGTTCTACTTTATTATTTATTTATTTACTTATTTATTTATTTTAAGTGAGTAAAGATAAATATAATGGCTTGCGTTTACTTCTTTACTGTATATTTCATATTTTTTCGTATTGCTGCTTTATATTACAAGTAACGATAATTTATTAGTAATTTGGCATTCTAGTCATAAATTGTAGCGATGTTTATTTATTCGAAGCAAGAAAAGTTTTTTAATTAGAGTCCATTTAGAATAAGAGCTCGTTTTTGTTTAAAACCGTATAGGATGAAATAATAATGAATTCATATTTTCCTCATTGATTTTTCTTCCTCTTTGTATTTATCTGGGTTACCACTTCTTCCCTCCCTCTTCGTTGCTGCTTCTAATCTTTAATTTCTTCTCTTTTTTTTTCATAGTGTTATTTTGTTTAAAAGGCACATATCTCGAAAATCTCTCCAAGTTAAATAATAACGTTTCCGGCTTTTCATGCTGTCGCTGTCAAATCAATCGGGAATAGAAAAGCGCGCTTTTAAAATAGCTCCTCCGCTCGCTTTTTCGACTTTTTCTTTTTGCCTTCCTCCCCCGCCCGCGTCAACCACTCAGACGAGAGTGGAGAGCCCCCTCCTCACTCACTCTCTCTCTCACTCTCTCTACCTTTCCCCGGTCGTTTCGTCTACTCCTATAGCCATCTATGATTGCCAGTCCGTTTCACTATCAGAGAAGTCGATCGCAGAGCACGCAAACGGAGCGCACCACACAACTAAGATGGCTTGCTGGCTGGCTGGCCACCTGCCTCGCTTGTTCTCTCTCTCTCTCTCACTCTCTTACGTGTCCGCCTATGCTAATGAATGTCAGGGGTTGGCACCGAAAGAGAGACTGACTGAGTGGAGACTTATTATGACAAGCACTAGTACTACAAACTACTACTACAAAACACACACATGCCACAAAAGGACCCTACTGCAATCGAATTTTTTTTTTATTTTTATAAAACAAATGTGGAAATTGTTTCCCTTTCATTCTTGAGCGTTTGAATTTTCAACTTTATCTCTCTTTGTCATCGTTTTTACACAATTAACGACTCCAATGACCAATTTTGCTGGTCTTTTTTCGAAAAAGAAAATATAAAAATTTGAAAATTCAAATTTTTCATTGGTAGCCTAAGTTAACAATAGAATTACGCAAAAAATGAAATAACAGTAATTTCGATATTTACGATGTAGGGGGAAAAGTTGAGGTACAAAGGAGAATTTGCATTTCGTTTTCCGCATATAACGCATCCAGAAATCTAGGAAATGCGCCTCTGCGTTCGCCGAGCGTGACTATCCTCATAGAAGCGGGAACGCGAGCAAGGGTATTTTGGCAGATATTAGGTACCTGAATGAAAATGCAGTAAACACTGGGGTTTCCTTTTTCCAATGGTGTAAGTTATATATTTGTGGGATTGAAATTCGAATTTATAAGTGGCGTCTGAATTTTTTTCGTACACTTTTATAGCTTCTAGCATAGTCTCCTCTGCTCGACATTCTCACAGGAAGCAATTTGTATTTCTACAACGAAAATTTCTCTTCAGCCCTAAACAAGGCAGGCAGCTAACGAAAAAGTTCATTATTTTTAATGAGTAAAACTCTTCATTTGAGAAGATCAAACTTGCTTGATACCTGACTTGTCGGTAGAATTATCGCTACTGCGCATCCGCCTTTATTGCCATTACTAAGCAAACGATTACTGCTCCTTTTTCGCGTAGTCAAGTTTGATGTCTTTAAATGTGATTTTGAGAAGTATGTAAGCGTGTTAACTTCGAGCAAGCGAGAATTTTAAAAAGTTAAAATTTATTTCAATCTATTCAATAATGGTACCTGAGAAACTGTTCATTGCGTATAGAAATCACTATATGGTAAAGGCGAAGGATGGTCGTAGAGGACTCTGGAGGTAACTTTAAGAACTAACTCCAGCAATACAGGGATTTCTGAATATGGAGATGCCCGAAACAACAAAATGTCTTGTTTTATTAAAAAAAAAATAAATGTTTAGGGAGAGAGACAGCGACTTAACTTTAGATTTTCTTACTTTTTTTCATTAAATGAAGACGTATTCATTCTTGAATACCCAGACCAGGTATTCTTTCCATAGTTAACTATGGACCTTCTTCGTAAAAGCTAATTCCTGTGATTTTGCCTGTGATAAGGTTTAGGTTAAGCTGGCAAAGAGAATCCACGTATTGGATTAGAGAATGAGAGCCCTAAAGTGTAGTCTAGCCAAATTGAAGAACGTTGTCTTTAACTTGTATTTCTTGAAGTATGGTTTTATAACACAACAGACGAAGAATTTCTGGGCAGAGAATCAACTACAGACCATTTTTTTTTATTCATAAAGGTATCATTGCAGGATAGCTAAGGTGTCATTTAGTGGGTTGCTAATTTTCTGTTTGGACTTTCACGTTTGTTGTATTATGAAATCATCTTTTTAATGAATAAGCAAAGTTAGGCTATATTCTTGGGATTTTCTTTTTTGCCGAATCTAATCAGTTTCATGAAACAATTACGCTACCTCTAAATATCGGCCATAGAAAGCTTGCCGATAAGATAATTTACACTACATTAAGTTTAGTTTTTCAGTTATTGAACGCAAACTTAACAAACCGTTTTAATCACGTACCTAACTTTATACATACTAAAGACAAAGAAGCAGTTTACCAGATCCTGATATTGAAACTTTGAAGGCAAATTAAAGAGTTATTGGGGAGCACCTGGTGAGAATTCGAGTATCTTAGTTAAGGGCACGGATAAAAAGATATCCAACTTTTTGAATTAAAGATATAAATGCTTGGCAACAAGAGGGGCAGAATTTGTGTAATAAATGTTTGAAAAGAAGGAAGGGTTTATGCTCGCCTTGTGGCAGTTATGAAGAACTTTAATGTTACTGCAAAGTGGATTGAGCTATAGTGCCCGGCACGAAAGAAAAAGGAAACTGGCGCATGTGGAAATAAATATAACTCGTTCAACCAATCAGAAACTGATAGTAATCAGGGCATTACTTACTACTGATGCCAGGAATAAGTAATACCTCGTTTCCAGTCCGTTTCTGATTGGTTGAACGAGTTTTATTCATTTACACATGCGCCAGTTTCCTTTTTCTTTCGTGCTGGGCAACATAATACTAAGAAGTCTTTTGTTAACAACCTTCAAATGCGAAATGCACGTATGTTGGTATCTGGAAGGTAATTCTTACCATAATACTCAATGATACGTGTTCGTGTATAAACCTGTTGAGCTGTAAATATAAGAAAAAGATTATGCCGTTTTTCCATTCGCTTTGCGAATGATTCTCAGTGTATTTATCTGATTCTCACAAAGCAATCTTAAAGTGAATTTTCACGCACCTCGAAAAGGAGAAATACAACGATAACAATAGCAACGGTTGCTTGTCATTTCCACGATGACACTTGATGATGAAAGTCTTGCTATTTGGATTCGTGCGTGAATATGGCTGCGTGGTTCGGATGTTGGTCAGGAAGTTCGAAGACATTGGCTACGACAGTCTCCTACTGGATCGACCGCAGGAAATCACTCACCTTGTGCGCGCTTTGCGAACGATTTATAAGCTGCGGCCGTCCCGATCGTTCGTCCTCACTAGAACAGTGCTATAATGTGCCTAGTTTTTTTCCTTCTTTTTTGAAACCATACCACAGCAGAAGATAGAACTATATAAATTGCAATTTTTATATTGGCGTAATTCACGAGATTGCTAATATTAACAGATTAATTGCATTTTCGCTGTTTGTTATTATACTTCTTCAAAACACATTACAAAACTCGACGTCTTCCTTAAGGTTTTGGAATTCTGAGGCTTATTCTCTGTTTATTGGAGTAAGTTAAGAGCAAACTTGGGCTTTAAGTGTAAATGTTAAAAATTTATCTAGGAGGAAGTCGTCTTGCGGCTAACATTAGACGTTTAGTAAGGAATTATTTGGGAAGCATGTGTTTGCAAAATGTCTGCTCACCTTTGGTTAACCAAATATTAGCATCTTAAGGAAACATAAATGTGCACTTTATTTCTTTGTAATTAACATAAAATATACGTGACAACTTCGTTTAATTTGATATATGATGAGTCCTTAAGCAAGTTAAAGTTAGAACAACCTCGCCTCTCAGAGTGTTACAAGACGATCGTATACCAAGACGATTCGTAAAGTACCCCTGTGTACTGATTGTTTATAAAGAGTTTAAGTGGATATCCTATAGGTACTTGATTTCATTTAAAGATGATTTTTATGGATATTAATTTTCTGCGCAGGAATTGGATTTTGAAACGTTCAAGTCAACTATTTAAGAAACTGTGCCTTAATTGTACTGCTGAATAAAACCAAAAATTCTTTATTATTTTAAAATGACGTATTAATCTTACAACAGTCAGTCATTGAAATGAGACGTATTTATTACTGTTCAGTCGTTCTAAACGTGGCGATACCATTTACGCCAACACACATTCACATAACATAATGGAAAACTCTGATTGGAGTGTCTCTAATTGTAACACTGCAAAGAACCCCATTGAGGAGAGTTAAGGTTTAGACCGTCTGCAGTTGCTGGGAACGTGAAAGTGGCGTTGTGTAACAGTTGAATGCATAAGATTCATTGAAAAATTTATCGCTGAATGTCTGTCGTTAATAGTGACAAGTGTTTGACATACGCCATTATCAGGAAATGACATAAACTGTTTAAAAAAGATGGTATTCTATCGAGCCAAGTGGTTATACTTTGGAAGAGCGGACAAGTGAATAACCAGCTGAACATTACCAGTTAGGTACCAAAATAACGTCTAGGAACATATGCAATACTTATCATGACGAAGATTCACGGTATATGTCAAAAAGTTCTGGTGTCACCAATGAAAAGGCATGCTTCTGATCTTCACAGATGCCCTCTGTTGATGGTGGAGCTTTTAGAAAGTATTGCAAAAGCAAACTTCTGTGCATGGTAATTTGAAGTTGAATTGTAAGAGCGGCACTACTCGCCCTTATATTTCTTTTGGAGCAGAAACGCAGAAGCCTTACTTTGGATTACAGTTCTTACTACTTAGGAGTGCCTCCTGTATTTTATTTAACTCCAATAACCAAATTTTGGTATTTAGAATCTTTCGTTCATATATTCCTGGACAAATTATAAACTCACTTAGATTTTGCACAAAACTCTAATGAAAAAGAAAAAAATTATTTTACAAACTTGATAGGCAAATGTATTCAACTATCAAATGACCACTAAAACTTGTCAGTTTTTGTATTCAAAAGCTTTTAAGAATTTGGAGTAAACCAAAAAAAGATAGACATTCAGCTTGGCCAAAATTATAAACTCGGTCTACAACTCAAATTGCTTCCACACATTTAGTACTTTTCGTGGGGTCTTCATTATTTCTGATAACTTCAAACATTCTGTTGGCATTGAATAGAGAAGGATATCAACATATTCGACTGGAATACTTTCTCAATCATACGTAAATGCATTTTTCAGCTCCTGAATGGTTTGAAACCGGCTATAGCCTTTATAAACCTGGATTGAGGCCTGAGGCTAAAATTTTAATTCGATTTTTCATCATGTGTGAGATGTTGCAGGGAGCATAGGCCCAATTTTTTCCTCCAAGAATCTCGGAATAAGCTTCAAGTTGTTGTTCTAGAAACCCTTTATACAGAGTGTTGCAAAAATAAATAGGACAATACTGCTGGGTAGCCTATCCTCTTGCTTCAGGTGCCGCTTCATAAAATGATAATTGGGAAATTTTATTTTAACCCATTTACGCCGAAATTGGTACAAATGGAAATTGAGACTTGATATCTTAAATTTATATTCTGTAGCATGTAAAGGCATAAAAATAATTTACAAAAAAATACAAATATATAATTAAAACTAATAAAATTTAAACGATTACTAAATAACAAAGCTTCTAACAGTCCAAGTAATCTCAAGTCCACTGTCCTGGCCTCGTAGAAACCGATTTCATTGTTGACTCGGCACTTGTTTAAAAGGTGACAATATGAATGATACCGATGAAAAATTTTGAATTTTGAAGGTCTTGAAGAATTTGAATTTTGAAATTACGTTCCGAAAAGTTCACAATAAAAATTTCGATGAAATGAAAATGCAGTCCAGTAAATAACCAATTATTTCATGATACTTAAAAATTAAACATGCTCCATGATAACTTAAAAATAAAAATTAAAATTAAAAGTTAATTTAAATTTTTAATTTTTACTTCTTAATTCACTTAACAAGAAAACAAAGTAGTGACGTCAGTTCCTGGCCCGTTGCCCAGCGATTCCAAACTTAGATTTTATTTAAAATTATATGCTGTCGTCCATAGATGGAATTTTTTTATGTCTTTGATTATTTTTTATGTCTTTACATGCTACAGAATATAAATTTAAGATATGAAGTCTCAATTTCTATTTTTACCAATTTCGGCGTAAATGGGTTAATAAAATGAAATTTCCCAATTATCATTTTATGAATCGGCCCCTGAAGCGAGAGGATAGGCTACCCAGCAGTGCTGTCCTGTATATTTTTGCAAGACCCTGTACACCGAGGAATTAATCCGACCATGAACCATTACCAGATCACTTTTACCCATAGACGAAAACGAGCCCTTAACCATAACTGAACCACCATTCATTTGACGACTCATTTGAACCAGTAGGCATCTCATCCATTAGGGGCATTTAGGACATCTCTCCTCACCTCATCCAAAAAGAATCATTCCATTGGTGAATCTAGGACATCTTTTCTTTAGCAATGTTCAAATTTGCTGTTTTATAAACTTGTATCAGGAGTGCACTGTCCTATCCCTTCGAATAATACTCGTATGATCATATTAGTAAAATAAATTGATCAGATTTGCTACATATCGTCAACACACGTCGGTGTAATAAAATTTCTACAGAGAGAAATTTTTCGTTGTTTACAGAGAGAATCAAATACGTCTACAAACTACAAAAAAAAAAAAAAGATTTGTATAAAAGTGTAATACTAAATTTAAACAGACACAAACGATAGAGTATTCTTGTAGTCTTTGACTTCTACAACAGGTGCTCCAAATGATTACACATCTGATAATGACGGACTACTGCTTGAATTGTGGAATTGTTGCACACTTCCCGAAGCGTGGCCAGTGTAGTTAGTTTTCTTTCAGTGGCTCCAGGTATAGGGGTTCGTCCAAACATTTTTCAAATGGCAACATAGAGCATGTGATGTGGAAATGATGACAAGAGAAATAATGTAGTTCTTTTCGATTTTTTTAAATATTTTCTTCTTTCACTTTTAAGGGGGCCAATTTCCATGAACTCGGAGCTTCCGTGACTTTCCTATATCTTTGTTAAATCAGAAAGTTACAGGATGAGTTCTTAAGAGTATAACTTTCTAAAGTGTACGGAGATAGAAGATTCGAACTCTATATACTGATAACAGGTGTAGCGAGCGATTTCAATTTTAATTTCAATCTTTTTTTGAAAAGAGAGATTTGCTTTCTGTAGATAAAGAACACTTTTGATAAGTTTTACCACATATCTTGCAGCGCTCTTTTTGTATTTACCGTGTAAAGTTGAAATTTTTCCTTAAACAAATAGAAATCCGCAATTGGTTCGATTTGTTTGCAAAGAAATTTTCTTTATTTCCTCTAGTCTTTTCCTTCTGTTGACTTTTCGACTCAAAATGCCTCGAGTCTTGCTTTCCTTTCCTCGTGCCCCTCCATTTAAAATCAATATGATCTTAATGGACGAAAAATTAAGTAAATGCGCCTTGACATTAATGGCAAATTGTGTAGAAACCGCAAACACTGGCGTCGTTGTTGTCGTCGGGAAACTTGAACGAAGAGAGCTAAGTCTTTTCTGATTTTCTTTTTTTTTTTTTAACTTTTCAAATCAAAATGGAGCAAATGGAAAATGTTTGAAGTACGATAGGAAGACATCGGTGATCTTACATAAATAAAACGAAGTTTATCTGTTGACCCAAATCTGACACGAAGTCCGTAAACTGCTACCAGTCGTTTATCTTGGAATCTTATCCAGTTGTAGTTGTTGGGTATGAAGTGGATGTCGTATTATTAGCTGTGGGGGGCTCTACGGAATTGAGGTATGCCGAGTCTTCACTTTTCAATTCTAGAGTCATCTGTTCCAATTAAAATGAATGTTTTTTGGGTGAGCCAAACGAATAGGATAATAAGCGCGCAATTGTGTCGTTTGGGGACAAATTAGAATTTGGTTATGGAGAGGAATAAATCTGAGCGAGGAATAAAGAATGGGGAATTAAATTGAGCGTGAGATTTTTTTTTAATATTTTTATTTATTTTTTTTTCATTTTCTCTGTGAATTTCTATATTCTATATAGTAGCAGTAGTAGTAATAGGAGGAGGAGGAGGAATGGCAACATTTTAAATTTCGATCAATAGAAATTTCATTTTTATTTTTGACTCCGTCGGTTCTCCGGCGACAGCTGCCGCCGTCTCGTAAATGTTTCAAGGTCAATGAAATAAATATATTTTTTTAATATTATTACTTTTTTTTTTTATATGTAACCACAACATTTTCAATTTTTTTATTTTCTGAATGTGGGTTTGTAGTTTCCAATATATTTTTTTTTTTACTTCTCCGTCTGAAGTAGTACGATTGACTACGGGAATTGCTTAAGTTTTTGAAAATATTGATCTCGTTGGCGGGATTTTCACTCTATCAGAATGGTTTAAATTTTATAGTAATCTTGAGTATCTAAGAGGCTAAGTTTTGTAATCGAATTATAATCAGCTATATTTTGAAGCATTTAAATAAAAAATGCCCCAAGATTTTGTTTTAATGATATATCGGCTAAGTTTGTGCGATCTTCAAATCTTGCATTGTAACCAATTTATGTTGAAACAAGATAAGAGGAAAAACAGGGTTTTTTTTTCAAAACACGCTTTTATAATGTTTTATTATTATATCTCTTCAAGCTGGCGTCGACAATTTGAAAAACTAATTGTTTGGTCGAAACTATTAAGCAATTCGTATAACAGTCGTTCCTCCGACTTATAGAGAGACGACTGAAATGAATTGGTGGCCTAGAACACGAACCAGTGAACTGATTTGAAAAATGTTTCCTTTAACATGCATTATCATCAGTCCTGTGTATGTGTATCAAGTTTCAGCTCTCTAGCTTGGTTTAATATTGATTACAAGATTTGACAGATACACAAACCCACAGAAAAGCAAGTTGAATAAAAGCGTATAATAATAAAAAGGAAGAATATAACGAAATAAGTGGTGCATTTGAAGCATTTACATATTTTAATGAATTATCAGCGTTCTTGTTCAGTCACGGCGAATGTGAATGAGATTTTAATATCTTTATAACAGACTTTTTATAGAGGGTAACTGTCTAATTGTCCTCTGTTTGTATTGTAAAGATATCTTATGATGAAACTACAGAAATTTCTTCATTTTTGAGAATGTTAGAGAAATGTGTTTAAATTCAGGTTTATTTTTTAGAATTTACTCTGAAGTTGTAGATACTGTAAGCTTACAAGTTAACTTGTTAAAGAGTTTGATGTGAGGGTAAATGTTTTTTTTTAATAATTATTTATTTGCATCATCTTCAAGCAGTTTAATGTTGGAAATTTAAATACTTAATTGATTCTCGTCTATTAATTAATAATTTTGAAATTATTTCGTCGGTATGTTCACATACAATTTTAATTTTGGAGATTTTTTGGAGAATTTTTTTAACGGTTATAATATCTTATTAGATGAAGAATTGAGCAATGTTTAATATATAATAAAGTTACAAAGAATCATTTCGGCTTGAAGCCATCTTCAGGGTGAAATTAATATTGGAAATGAATTAGGTGCGTATCAAAAGTATAAAGACATAGGTTGTTTTGAAAACAAATGATCCACACACATAGCAAAAAATAATTTTCATTTTTATTAAATTGTTAATAATATTTAACATAAGTTTGCCAAAATTCAATCAAAGAAAATGAGATGTTTAATTTTAAAATGTAAAAAAAAAAACCCAATAGTGATTGTCTCAAAACTTTAAAGACATTTTCACAGTGTGGTAATGATAACATAAAACAAACTTAAATGCTGCGTCCATTAGCTTTAATCCACTTAAATACACGATTCGGCATTGAATTAATCAATTCAAACAATACTTCTGGTTTTAAATTATACCAGCTTTCTTCTATTGCTTGTTTGAGATTTTGCACTAATGAGAACTGATGGCCATCGGCATAAACTTCACGAGTCATGATCTCCCAAAGGTTTTCGATAGGGTTTAGGTCTGGGCTTCTGGCTGGCCATTTCATGACGTTGATATTGTGGGATTGCAATATTGATGCAGCAGTGTGTACACGACTTCTAGACCTCCTAGTCGTTCACAAACAGGCAGCAGATAAGTTGCAAGAATCTGTTAATAACTCTGTGCGTTTTGCCGGCCACTGAGAAAAACGCTGCTACTCGAACCATTAAACCCAAATATCCCCTAAACCATCACCGAACCACCTCCTTGTTGTCTGCTAAAAAATGACCTAGGTTCCTTTCGTAGATCATGCCAGTACCTGCCAAACATCTGGCCCACCCAAATTCCATCGTTTTTCATCGCTAAATAACACCGTCATCCACTCATCCGTCCACGTCATGTGATCTTGTGCCCACTGTAATCTGGCATCGTAACACATGCTCACATGTGAACACTAACCAAAATTTGTTACGATGTTGACTGCATAACTCGGAAACTACTCGTTGGAATTCGATCAAATTTTAATGGTATACGCAGTTTTATGTACCCTATTATTTCTCCAAATTATCCTAGGTGTGACAGCAATTAATTTATTTCTTTTTATATCTCATTAATCGTTCAAATTCGGACCCATGTTCATATGAATCTTTTTGCTTAGAATCACCCCTACTATCTCCCCTAGAAGTTTGTAAAATAAATTCTGAATCACCCTGTATATTCTTTGTAACTTGATTATATAGGGTGTCCAAAAAGTCTGGTAACATGGCAGATATCTCAAAGCTGTCAGGTAGGCGAGATCTGATGAGTGTGGTTTATAGGTAATAATGGGGTAGGGAATTCATTGCCGCACTGAAATTTGACCTTGGTTGAGCTGGTCACTCCAGGTCAGGTTGAGCTGGCCAGGTTGGCTCAGGTTTCTAACACATTTGAATTGCAGTGAAGCACCCCGCTGGGAAGGAGAAGGGGAAGCACACTCTTGAGTGATTCTCTCTCGCCCATTTTCTCAAAATCTTTCAAGGGGATGGGTGTGATGAAAAATTGTTTTTAGACTAACGTGGTGTTGCTCTACAGGGTAGCAATTGGAAATTTTTCTCTATTCTAATAGTTTCCGAGTTAGCAAATGGATGACCTTAAATTTGGGGGTTAAGGTCAAATTTGAGTGCGGCAATGAACCCCCCCCCCCATTACCTATAAACCACACTCATCAGATGTCGCCTACCTGCAGTTTTGAGATATCTGCCATGTTACCAGACTTTTTGGACACCCTGTATATTAAACATTGCTTAACTCGTCTTCTAATAATCTATCTGTCTGCAATGTTTGTAATATTTTCTGTATTTTATGTTTGGTTTAATTATTTTTGCTCTAAATATATTCTGTACTTAATTATGATTAAGCTCTTTAGGACTTTCTTTGATAGTTAGTTTCTCCTATTCTATGGCTGCATTTAGGAGCTCTGAAGCTTATTAAAAAATATTGTTAATTTGACATCCCTATAAGTAGGAAAGCCATATATTCGAGGCTCCTATAGCGTAGGGGCTCTGAAATATAAGCTTCATTAGTTTTTATTCTTCAAACCTAGTTCTTATAAAGTATAATATTATTGCATTTAAGATTCAACATTTAAGCGTTTTGCTATTAAAAAGAAGAAAATAAATTGAAAGTAAAAAATATCTAAGTATTTATTTAAAATTCCGTATAATTGCTTGCAAGTGTAATAATTATTGTATTAAAATTTAATAATAATGAATTAAAAGTTGGAGTCTTACACCGAAGCCTAACTTTGAGCTCCGATTCTTTTTTGGCTTTTGGCCTCGCGTCAGATTTGGCTCTATATTCATTTTTCATTGGTTTTCCTCTGCACATAAATTTCACAGTAATGATATATAATGTTCTTACTGATGCAATCATTGGTGCAATCATTTGAACCCAATTTATAGCCCCTGGTCTGTCCTAAATCTCCTCTCCGTTTTGGTTTATGTAAACCGCAGTTAACGCTCTTGTGATTGGATCACTAACTCTAACATATCTGCGTATAGAAAAGTGTATGTGGTGTTAATGTGGTGATTGTTAGATATTAGAGTGTTGAGTGATCTGGCCATTATTGATATATAGTAATGGAGATTCGACGCAGTTTTTGTCTGTTGTTGCTTTTTAATATTATTTGAAATGATTGTCCGGGTTAAGCAAAACGTAATTGTTTAATGAGCCAGCTTTTTCAATATTTCGTCTTCATCAGGGCTTATTCTTATTATAGTGAAGAAGCTGGGGTTTGAATTTAACAATGAATGATGTACATGTAGTAATAAAGATTTATAATGATTCCAGTATTGTTGACAGTTCAACAAAGAGTGCTATTGATTAAATTATGTAACAATAATATGAACAATAAAAAATCCAAATTCGCCGAACATCTCAATTTGAAGGCATAATTAATGTAATGAAAATCATGTTATAACTACAAAAACTCCCATTATTGGAAAATGTCGAACTATATAAATTAAACAAGTTTGACAATGACAAATTAGACAAATTAATAAACAACCAGATTAATTTCTAAATGAACTGCTTACTTGACGCCATCCAATGAAGATACTTAAATTATAATTGTTAAAATTTATATTATTGTTACATAATTTAATCAATAACGCTCTTCGTTGAACTGTTAACTATACTGCGATTATTCATTGTTACTTTCAAACCATAACTTCTTCACTTTAATGTGAGTAAGTTCTGATGAAGACGAAATGTTGAAATATGTTGGCTCATTAAATCAATTAAGTTTTGTTTAATCCGGACAATTATTTCAAAAATTAGGAATGGGGATGTGACATAAGTTTAAATTGTCTTGTTTATAAGAAAAATGTATATTTTTATGTATGTTCAGAAATTAGAAATCTCGTCATTGTTTGAAGAGGTTTGTTCGATCTCTTGAAAGAAGAAAAGATTTAAAATTTACATAATTTTTCCATTCCAAAGCACTTGAGGAGAGGAACGAGAATTTTTTCCTTTAAAACCTTGTACGATCGACTGTGCTAGAAAAATGTTCTTTCGCATTTGCGTTCCTTTGAACTTTTATTTTCAGCGTTACGAGAAGGTTTTTTCGAAAAGCGAAGAGGTCCGTGGAAAAGAGGTGGGGGTTCCATTTGACTCTTCCAAAGCAAAAGTGAAGGGAATGAAATAAAGGGAAGAGAGAGAGAGAGAGAGGGTTGTTCTTTGCCGGCACCGCAATTATCGATTGGTTCGTCGTCGTTTTGAGAAAAATAGGTCACGGATGCAAAAGCGTATTTACATTAGGAACGAAACAATAAAAGTTGCAACAACAACATGCAAGATCATTAAGGAATGGCCGACATCAATTATCGTTGGAGGCTCAAGTCGGAGAGCGAGGCATTTGCTGTATTTCACTCTTTTGCTGGGTGAGGTGGGGATAGGGGAAAGGGTATAGGAGTAATAATAATAATAAAGATTCATGGACCTTTTTTTTATCCTTCTGCTTTGCCTGTGTGTATGTGTGTTGAGTGGGTGTGCGAGTTTTGTCTCTTTTTACCTGTGAAGAAATGCCAGGAAGAAGCCGAGTCGATACTTAGAGCGATTTGCGCAACCTAATTACGACGCGATGACATTGAGTGAGTGTCCTCGTCCGGACCAAGACATTTGGACGAAAATATGGATTGTGGGTTGGGATAAAAAAGAATGAAAGAATGCCCCTTTAGAGATTTTAATCTAGATGCATTCTTCGATTTCTTTTTTCTTTCTCTCTGTCTCTCATACACGTGTTTTCTTCTCACAAGACAGATGAATTCGTCCACTTTTTTTTTTTTTTTTAATAATAATCTGTGCAACGTTCCATGGGCGTTGGTATTTTCGAATGAGGAGAAGGCACGAAACGTCAATGTTTCATTCCTGAAGGAAGCCACCACGTTGGGAAATGACATTTTGTTGGTCGACTGCAAAAAGGCTTTCTCACTCGGTTTTGGAGAATGAGTGGAAAGTTCCCAATTCTGGCTTTGGCTCCCTCTCGCCTTCTTCCCCTATTGACACAAGGATTCGTGTTGGACTCTCGGAATTAAAATCTGTTTAGAATGCGAAACCGTCATTAGCATAATTATGTCATTAAATGAATTTTAACAATCCGCGATTTCATTTTGTTGATGGCGGTCGGAGGCCTGCAAAGCGTTCGTTCGAACGGCATTAAAGGAAGAGAACGACGAGTGCTAACACTTGGAGTCGAGAATTTCGAATGAATAATTTTTGATTATTGTTATTTTTATGGCTAATAGAGGAGAAAATGTCGGCTCGGTTATTATTTTATTTCTATTCAATCGTGCGTGTCTATAATTGCCGCCTAGTAAGTGCGTATTGTCAATACTTATCAAGATTATGCGATTATTAAAATTGCCTTCAACAGTCGGTGGAGCAAGCATTTTGACAGAAGCTGGAATAATTAAATTTACAAGGAATTGAGATGTTGGAGAGGATCTGAAGAGCAGAAACAAGAAATTTATGGGTAGCACAAGAAAACTGCGCCGATTTTCATAGTGAAGAATATTTTTTATTCTATTTGCAGATCTACCCATAAATATCTTGCGCATCTCCTTTTTTCTTATCCTTACAATAGAATTTACTTTTCAATAACTTTCACTTCATAACAAGTTTTAAGCGCTAATATATTGACGTGGTCAGTTAGCGCAATCTAATTCTCTTCATAGGAGCTAATTGAAATATGGACATAGAGAGATAATTAGATTACAGGGGAAATTACTGGCATATTAATTATATAAGTGGCTTCTATTTAATACGGATCTTTATGGCTTGAAATGGAAATTGGAATTTTTTTTTACGTAGTTGAACCGCTTGGCACGAGGTGGCGCTCGTGAAGTCGAGTGCTTTTTGAGTTTAAGTTGTGAATTTCGTTTTATAAATGAGATTTGCTTTTTTTTTCTTTTTTAAAATAGTCAATTGATTTTAAAAGTGTTTTTGAAGAATTTTTTAATATTTTTTGTTGCATACTTTTCGCAAAACAAATTTTAATATAATTGAAGCGAAAATTGCTTTACTTTTATACTCGACTGTACGTTGCATATGCGTTTTTGTATTAAAAAATTTCGTTCTTTTGAGAGATCTAACCGATTCAAATAAACCGATTTTGCTCTTTTTCCGGGAAGTTTAAATTTTTTATCAACCTCGAAGCCTTTTTTTTTCTATTTTCCTTTTTCCGAAATCCGCAGAATCTAAATGGCTGCCGAGAACACAAATTACACAAGTGTTGCGTGACGTTTAGCTTTTCAAATCACACGCATCGCGGAATTGCATTTTGTTAAATAAAAAGGGGGAAAAAATGTTTCCCACCACTTGAAATAATTTAAAAGAAGTCTCAGAATTATTATCCAGGGATTATTTTTTGAAAATTTGCAGAGCGCTTCAATATTGCTTCTATTATGCCAATAATATTTAATCATTCCCTCATACGCTCTCCTATTGAAAAAGAAAAAAATAATTTAACAATTTATAGGAATGTCTCGTATTACCTGTTGCCAGTTTTTGCTGTGATTATGTTGATGAAAGATTTTATTTTTATTTTATTTTATATTTCAAATGAATCAAGTCTTTCTCTCACTAAGAAAGAATAGGGCAGACAATATTAATAGATTTACATCTCATCACCACATTAACAATTTATATTTATGACTTAATGCAGCTCTGCACGACCTGGTTGATATTTTGAAGATCATAATCTAGTGCTTATATGACTATGCAAGGTATCCCCCCTTGAAACTATTTCGAAATTTTATTTTTCAAAACTAGCTACTAATCACTTGTTGTTTTATTCATGTTTTTCCTCTGTTGCTCAATGACAAATTGAAAAGGATTGATTTCTGTATGTGATTGTTATGCTTTTAGATATCTTGTTAATAGATTTGAATACAATTAGCTGAACAGAACTAATCAGAACACAACTAAACAATCTGCGCTATCGGTATGGTTGAACGAAGAACAACTTGACAAGCTGATTAGTTCGGCAACGCCAATTAGACAGTTCGCAAGTTGTAACTTAGAATTCCAGATTTTGAGAGAAGTATAAAGGTTGCTAAATTGTTTTTTTTTTACATTTTTTTAAGGAGCAGCTAAAGACGACTGTCTTCATTAGCATTAAATGTTAGGATTAATCGGAGGTTAAGAGCTCTATCTATCTGAATTTGCCTTTGCCTGATCACCTGTTGTTCTTAGGATAAATATAAATTGCACTTTGAAGTGAGAATCTTCGATAATAACTACAGGGTGAATCAGTCAATTACGTACGATTCTAATGGTTTATTACTCAGGAACTAATAAACATAGGAATGTCATATAGATCTTACAATACATATTACACATTGGAATTTCACACATCATGAAAAACATGCTCGATGTGTGCTCCATTCATCTGTACAACACGAAGCCTGAGGATGAAGTTTTGCAGCACTGCGCCTCGCATCTCATTGTCAACCGTGCACAAGATTTGGGTATCGTCTACCATTTGGATAAGCTTTCGAGCAGTAATTGATAAAACAAGATTTAAAGTTTTACTTGCTCTTTATGAAGACTTCTATCGATCTTATCCACTCCTCGGCTCTTCTCATGAAGTTTTTATTTTCATTGGCTTACTGAAGTAAGCAAGGACAAGTCATAACTTAAGATTCGCCCATCATCTCGTTTCGAAGTGTAACTATGTTTAATTGACAAATCGATTAAACGATTACATTTGTGAAATTTTAATTAGTTAATTTTGATTTTATATTCTACCACACTTATTTTGATATTTGAATTGGTATTTTTATTGATCTCTTAAATTCTTAGATAGATAGATGAGCCTTAGAGTACCGGATTATTCAAGTAGTTGAGACATAAACATAGCAAAGGCTTAGAAAGCTAAGAAAATTAGTTGTGAGAGGTATATAGGAGCTTTATTTACCTGTATATCATATTGGTAATGATTCTAAAGAGTCCATAAAAAGTTTTGAGACATTGTTAGATAATTGATTTGGATATGTAACTCAAAAATTAATTTGAAATGAGTGAATTAATCTTTCAGCCTATTATCAGAGTCGTTGATGGTGTAATCGCATAAAATTTATTGTTGTTTTTTTAATACTAAAGTTTCACTTGACTTATTTTATCAGTTAATTACAAACTATTTTCCCCTATTTATTTTTATTGACTCTCTCTGTCAATAAATTAACTATTTTGACACTGCACGTTTGGAAAAAAAAAAGACGAAGCGCAAATTGCCTCGTATCCGATTTTGGAAGGTAGTCAATAGAATTTTGAGCTTTTGATTTATTAATTAAAATAAACAAAAAGCAATTCGTAGTCGATTATCGGTTGAAGTGTATATAAATTTACTCGTAAGAGGGGAGACAAAAGCCAATAAAAGATGACAATCTAGTAATGGCACTATAATCGCTAAGCGTTATCGCCAATTGTGTGCGTGTGTGTATATATCGCTCTTATTTGAGATGAATTGATATTTATTGGGAAAAAAGGGGGATTTAATAGAAATGTTGAGCAGTAAATTGGTTAACTTTTTTAAGTGTTTAATTCGTGTTGATACAGAAAAGTTTTTACAGGCTTTATTGAATATTTTTTGAACAGAAATAAGTAAAGAAAACTCTTTAAAGGCGGGCTTGTACTTTTTAATAATACGAGTAAGATACGTAGGCTTTGTGTGAACAATGCGTCTCTCTCTCTCTCGTTTATTCTATTTTGTGCTTTAACAACCTTGGTTGCCTTGGGGACGGCTACCCTTCCTTCAATGACCCCCCTCCCTCATTCGGAATGAGGTGTTATGAATGAGCTAGTGAGGGTGGGTGATTGCGCAATACCCATCAACCCAAGGTGGATCGGTTTGGCACATTTGCTCTCTTGTGTCAATGGCAGCCTCTTCCCATTACATTGGACTAAAAGAAGAAAAAAAAAATTAAAATGATAATAGAAGAGAGTCGACGACGACAATCCGGGTTTTACTTCCTTATCGTCTTTATTAATGCGAGTGAAATTATTTATTATTTTATTTATCAGTGGATGAATATTTATAATTAAAAGCTAAACGATCGAATTGTTCTTTTGTCGCTGATTAAGTTGCTTTCGTTTTCAGTTTGATATTACTTACAATGCGCTTTTGTAATACTCTCTGATGTATAATACTCGAAAAGCGAATCTTTTGTTGAATATTTAAACTTTATTAAAGCATTTTGTAGCTAGTATATAAGGTTATTAGTTAATTATGAAATATTCGCAGATATTTTAGAGTACGTGTACGATGTGCGTGCTTCTACAATTTTTTAATATCCATATCAGTATCTATCATACACGTTATTAAGAGTTTATAATTATATTTTCGGAAATCTTGGTAGTTCTATATCGAAAGAGGGAAAATTTTAAATACTCGTTGAACGTTGAGACTAAGATACACCTTTTCAAATAACTCATGCTCTCGTAGACATATATTAAACTAAAGTATGATTTGACGCCAATTGCGAATATACAGTCTTATTTTCGACATTCATCATAGCCGGTAATCGTAAATTCGTTGTGGTAATAATGTGTAATATTACAAAACTAATATTACTTTTACGTCATAAAAAGGTAAAAGTTCTCATAACAAGTCGCTTCTCCACGCCGTTTTTATAAAAAAGTAGGCACAGATGTATATCTTCTTCCAGTGTTGTTCAAACGATGCTCCATTGACAATGACACTGTACAACAGAAAGGGGAAAATTTCCTATAAAATAAAATCAACTATAAAACATTGCTTGGAAAAAAAAAAATAATTAATTAAACAAAACCTTTAAGAAAGAATTCTTCCTGAACTAATTTTCAGAATTTTATAGTGGAATTCCAAATTTTTAAGGAAAATTTTTTATATCAATTTATTATATTAGTATTTGCAAATTTGTAGAAATTGAAATCTCTTTTGTAAGTTTTTCTCTTCCTTTTTAACCTTGTAAAATACAGGGTGTTTCAAAATGAATATCGGGGTTTTGAGGCTTCGTAGTAATTATTACATTTAAGTTAGTTATAAATAATACATCAAATGAAAGAGCAACTCAAACAGTTTTGTTGGTACACCTGTGTCATAACTGGTTTGTTCGTCCGACAGCAGCTCTTCCATCATGAACCCCCCGTGCTTCGAAGGGCACGTTTAGCCGTCGGTCCCGGCTGCTACTGTCATCTCGTAGCAGTCGTTAGTTACTGGGATGGCGCAAAACTCCCTCGAAGGAGTGAATGGCAGCTTTGGATCCTCTTCTGCAGCACGATAACGCCCGTCCGCACACGAAAGCCACACATCAGAGGGGGTTGCAGCGCCTACAGTTCAAGATGAAAAACTGCAGTTCAAAAATGAAAGACTTTGCACCTTGCGACTTTCACCACTTCCCAAAGAGGAAAGAGCACCTTAAGGGGCATGAGTTGCGTTCTGACGACGAGGTGAAACCTGCCGTTCGGTCTTGGTGTCGACAACAACCCTGGAATTCCTCTCCGACGGGTTCACCCGACTAGTCACGCGTTGGTACAATGCGTGGAAAGGGATGGGGACCATATCGAAAAGTGAATAGAGGAGAAATGTGAGTATCAGATACAAAAAGAATTTTGAAAATCGGTTAAAAAATAAAAAAGTTACAGCCATGGAGGCATTACTTTTCAGCCCACCCTCGTATTACTCCATATACACTATTGCTACTATCATTTAACTTTTGTGGAAAGATATGGGTCTATATATACAAGTATTACATTTTGTCGCATTATGTACCTATTACCCAAAATTGAAAAACGTAAACTTTCCGTTTGCATGAAAACTAGAGTCAATTGAAAATTTCATTGTTATTTTTGAATTCAGCATGTGAAACTCATTAAGAAATGGCACATTTCATTTCCGAAACTGAAAAAAGTTGAAAATTGGTAGAAAGTGTAATTTCTAAATACAATTATAGCACAAATCGATTTAGAAATATACATCTCAAAAAAGGCAAGGAAAAGGTTTTAGATGTCAAGCTTTTAATATCTAAATAAACAAACCATGGCATGTTTGGTTAGGTTTAGATGTTTCTGCGGAAACAAACGTAGCATAATGTTAAAAGCTTCTTACCAGTAACGTCAAAATGAAAAACATCAAAGCCGACATGAAATACGTTTTTTGTCATTTATTATTTAAATCGCATCCAACTTTATTTTTTAAAGTCTTTTTTTTTTTTTTTAATTTTAAAATATTTTTTCCGACGCTACGTATCGTTTTTTTTTAGTGGGGAGATGACGGATCGGCTGGCAAGTGGCCAAAGTGAGTAGTGACAACGTTGGCTGAGTGATTCGATCAGAGCCAAATGTGATTTCACAATGGAGACCGGTTACACGTCTAATCGTCATGAAAATAAGAGAGAGAGAGAGGGAGAGAGAAGATCTTGTTTTGCCGTTGATTGGTCATTTCGGGGAGTTTTCATTCAGGGATTGCGGCGGCAATGGGAGTTGCAGGCGTCGAGCAACAGTGAAGGTTAAAAAAATTTTAGAAGGAAATTTTTTTTTTGTTATTATTTTAAAAAAGAGTAGGGATGTTATTTGTTGAATTAGAAGATGTTTTCTAAATTTAGGCTCCATATTAAATCATTTCCTTCCCTCTCCCTCCTGAGCGGATTATTTCTCTTTTTACGAAGAAGCCAGCAACACAAAGACGACACTGGCGCAGTCGATTTTGCGACTTCGAAGAATACAATTATGCACCCGGAAGTGAGATTTAAATGCACAGTGAGATGGAGATTGGGTGGTGGAGGAAGGGAAACCATAGTTGTTGTTTGGACTTTTTTATTTTTAATACTAGACATCGGCCAAAGGAAAGAAAAACCGTTCGAGACACGATCGGGTGTCAGACAGGGAAATGGATCCGATTCTTAAAATGTATTTGCCTTGAAGAAAAATATTATAAGCTTGTTTTTGATTTGTGATTAAAGACGATTTTAGTATTTCACAATGGTAATTAGAAAGATCGAGATGACTTTTTAGTGTTTTGCTTTTCTCTCTCTCTCTCTCTCTCTCTCTGTGTGACTTTAATGACAGTCGTTATTAGATGTCGGGAGCATTTCCTATTAATTCCCATTAACATACAAGAAAATTGAAGTGTAATGCGATCATTACATTCTAAAAACAAATATCGTAAGTTAAAGTGACAACTGTCAAAACATGACCAGTAGTTGTAATCGTAAAAAGCGAAATTGGTAGCGGATATTTGGCGAGAAACGGAAATGAAATAAATTGGCCTCCACGGCTTTTATTGCGATGGAAGAAGCTTCTGCGTATAAATTAATACACGAGGGCTCTTCATTTATTATTATTATTTATTTTTTTTATTAATTTATTTTTCGCTTTTGTTATTTCGATTCGATATTGCAATAAATTTGACCCTCGAGTCATTCGATTGTGGGATATAAAGCTGCGATGACTCAATTATATTTATAAAAAAAGTGGAATTTAATTGAGCGAGGCGATTAACTCGTATATTTCTTAAGCTTGTTATCATTGTGAATCCAATTTTGTAGATCAATCGTCGTAAAAATGAATGTTGGTGCTGTTGTTGTTGTTGTTGTTGTGTCAGACGAAATCAGTCGGTGAGCGAGAGAAATGGAGATCGCAGGAAGTGATAGAATACATCAACATTTTGAACCTATCGCTCTATCTCTCACTATTGGCTGCTGGATGTCATCAATTAAATAAAAAAAAGTTTAAAAAATAATAAAAATAAAAAAAAAATAAAACATTGAATTCTAGATAGATAAAACCGCTTTTGCTGCAGGGCTTTTACTCCGACGTCCAGTGATCCGGAAATTTCGATGAATATTTTTATCATCACTTTTTTTTTTTTTAGACATTTATTGTTTTAGCCTAATCAATAGGCTAATCCCAATTCGTTTCTAGTTTATTTACCCTTCATATATAATAAAATCATTCCGGAACGATATAGTTGTAAAAATATTTGAAGAAGAATTCCGAAAGAAAGAAATGAAGGTAAAACTACATCAACAAAACTTGGAGGATCTCGAAATATTCAGTTTCCAAGTCTTTAGACAACTTCAAAACATTTATAACAAACTTAAAGGAAGTGGTAACAAAATAATTATTTTTCCATATTAATAGTTTATTATTAAAGTTTTCTATTAATATTAGCAAAAATTTATAAACGTTAAAAAAGAAAATTGTTTTAAGACACGTAGATTAAGAAGACCTTAGTCATGTTTGACTCGAATTGGCTGTCTTTGATGTGTCTTTCTTGTGATGAATAAGGCGCATGTAGGAATTTATTAACAATTGAAAAAACTTTACTGGATATTATGTAAACATTTCAAACATGTGCAACTTCAGTTGTAATTTTAATAAATATTTGAAACTGTCTAAAGATTCTGTGGATTCGCCACTTAAGGGATTCTATTTGGAATAAATCACACTTAGCTGCTTAAAATAAATTAATTTTGAACTTTTTAAAAAGAGGCTTATTTTTGTAATTCTTCACTGTATCTATAATAAATAGGTTTCTTAAAATTATTCGTAAATGAATATAAAGGAAAATAATATAATAGAATTTGTGTTGCAGTTTTAGAATCTTATATTGCAAGGGACTAAATAAAGAATTCATTGCATAATTCGTTCAGAAAATAATCCGCAGTAAAAGCGAATTAAATAATAACAGCGAGTTATCTAGATTATTATTTTTCATAATTTAGTAATTAAATAATTGAATTTAATTGAACATTAATGGAAAGATAAATGTGTTGTTAATGCTCTGAATTACCTCCTGGAATAAAAACAATTTGTAGGTAGAATTCTGAACGAGAACGGCAGAATTGCATGTTTTAATGACTTGTTAATGTTATCATATATAATATAAAACTGTACTGAATTGAAGTTTATATAAGATATTTGGATGCTTCACTTGCCGAATCGATTAACTCCACTTTCTGAATTTTATTACATTTTAATGTCAAGGCACTTGATTGACTCCTAACTGTATATATTCAAAACAAATTTCTTTAATAATAAGTATTAACACTACCAAATGACAAAAGGGATTTATAACTTAATAGGAATTTTAAGCAACTACTATTTTATCATTTTTCTCAACTTTTTGTTATATGGAGTTAATCGATTTGGCTAGTGAAGCATCCATTTAATATAACTAAAGGTTATATTCGTGTATTTCAGACCATAGACAAGAGATTTAATGAAAGATCTTTAAAAAAAGATGTTTGTTAGCGGATGTTTGTTTTAACAAGAAATTAAGCCTCCCGAGGAAGGTATAGGAAAGTAGCGGAAGTTCTGAGTTCATCAACTTTTACCCCTTCATCTGCACTTTTTAACCCCTCAATTTTTTTTATCATAAAATTTATTCTCTAGAACATAGTATTTAGAAAATATAAAAGAACCCTATCTTCTTTCCTTTCTCATCATTTTCGATCGAATGATATATCACACGCCATATATTGCCATATTCTAAAGACCAAGTGACTGCCATCCCCACAACTCTGACCCTGCTGGGACAATTTGGCCCAAACTTCATAGGAATGCAGATTTTGCGTAGAGGACTATGCATATCGAATTTTACTCCTTTACATACTTAAATACCACATAAATGACTTGGCCCCCTCTAATTCCCACCTCCGTATTTCCGACCCCAGTGGGCCAATCAAAACCAAACTAAATAGTGAAGGTACTCATGCGTATAATAAGCTACATTCCGAATTTAAACCTTCTACCTCAAAAAAATGCAGAAATTATGAAGAGAACGGACGGACGGACATTGTGAAACCAATAAGTAATTCCATTCTTCCGCTACTTAATAAGTCGCTTGACATGTTGGAAGAATTCATTGACTTTCTTAACATTTTATTATAAGGTTAAATCTCGTCTTTTACAGGAAAATAAATATTATAAATAAACATTAACTAAATTTTGCAAATGATTGTAAAATAGTAAAACAAGTTCATTTATTAGAGCCACGTATCCGTCCTAAGTTCTTTTTTGCTTTAGTCTACACCGATGGAATCAAAATTGTCAGTACACTCAAAAAACAATATTTTTAGAACAGAATTGTAATAAGTTAATGCTTGATGAGGATATTGATGTTTATTAAACTTCATCAACAGTTAGTTTCATGCCATTTAAAATTTGTTTTCATTACTGTTCATCACTCTGTTACTAATGAATCCACATATTATCTACAAAAAAAACTGAGGATAAGGGAAGCGTTCACTTTAAAACTTTTTCTGTGTGTTTCTTTAAAAATATTTTGTTTATTGAAATGCTTTATGTAATATTCTATGATCAAGTAGAACAATGATTGGATAATAGTATTCTACTATCCCAAAATCAACTCTCAACGTTCCATTGTTCAATTACTTTAAATTTGCATTTCAACTTTCAACTTCATCTTGATTTCAACAAACTTCAGTGCCCTCATTAATCTTTAACCATCAAGAGAAGCTGCTTATGACTTTGATCTGAAAATACAATGTTTTGTGACTATACTGACATTCTAACACGAAGTGACTAAGATACTGAAGTACCAGCTTACTTATTTGAAAAATATATATTTCGTGTTTATTTGTGATATTTATCTATCCACATTAAGGAAGAGATTTAACATGGAATAAAGTAGTAAACAAATAATCTAGTGAAGTTGTTTTAATATCATATTTCGTTACGTGTCATTTTTTAAACGTCTATTCCGAAATAAAAAATTCAATTTATTTATTTTTTTCTGTAGGGCGAAGGATTTTTATTACCACGTATTTCGGATTACGGACTACGTTATAGAATGTGGTTAGCGTGGTTTACATTCTGGTAGATAAACTAGAATTTAATTACTGTTTTTTACGAATCAGGTTTTTATTTCTTTAACCAGTTATTTCAAGTGAAGATGTGACAGGCGATGTGAAATTCGATTCCCTTTCGCTTTGTTTCTTGGCTTTGTAAAAATGTTGCGCGTAAAAAATAACAACGTCGGGGTTTGAAATAAAAAATAGTAATGTTATTAATAATAATTAAAAAAACTTTAGTCTCGGCTTTCAAGCAGTGACTTTTTTGGTCGGTTTTTTTTTCTTTTTTTTCGGGCTGACTACCAGGATAACGTTTGAATTTCCGCCGAAAAGTTGCAATCGTACACGAGTGTTCCATCGTCCGCGAATTTCTCGATTTCGTTGGAAACGGCGATTTCAAAGAAGACGCCCCATCACCCACTTAGAAGTAATTCTAGTTGCCTTTATGACCACAGGTAACATTAGAGCCAACGGCAAACTTCGTCCTACCTACCCCCCCCCCTCCTTCTCTCATCAACAAGATTTTTATCACCTGAAACGTGCAGGTATCCCCCTCTTCCTTTAACCCCCTTCCTTTCCTCACTCGAAATTGACTTTTGCATCACCACCGCCAGGATTAAGGCAAACGTTTTTAAGTAAGCGACCATAAATAATAATCCACGCTCGTGCATTGTTAATCCTTGTTGGAGAGTTATTGATTCTCTCTTGACATAAGCTGAGAAAGGGAAACGGGAGAATGAAAAGTTAGGGTATTTTTTAAGCTTAAGTAGTGTGCAGTGTCTTGAATAATAAGAGGTAATTGTACAGTTTAGCGTTGTTGTTGTTATCATTACAAAGTTTTTATAGTTCAGAAAGCTCAGTCGATGCCTGAAATCACTTCAAGAATAAAGGAAAAATAATGTATACGACTGTTGTTTTTTTTTAAAGAATATATAATCTAGTTTCCATTTTATTCGTCCCAATTCTAACTGTCGGCTTGGCTTCAATGTTGTTAAGCTTGAGGACGTATATAATGAAATAGGAATTTCGTGTAAAATACCTTATATGTTTGGATTATCATTTTTTTTTATTAATTACTTAAAAACAAATAAATTTCTCCTTTATAAAGATTAAAAATTCCAAAATAAAATAAGAAAATAATAAAAATCTTAAATAAAGTTCACCAGAATGACAATTTTATACAGAAAGTTGAAGTCCTTGAAGAAAACGGCACGAATGAAAAATTATAGTTGTTGAGGATGAGGGAAATGTACTGTCAGTGTCTTGAAGAAATTGAAGATACTGAAGAAAAACAAAGAATTGAATATAGATATAGAAAAATTTGTTTTTAATTAATTAATAATATTAATACTTAAACAATGTACTCATTTTCTTTCTTTTTAACCTTTTTTTATCAAGTTTGGTTTAAAGTTGATTTTCAGAGATATAGGACTTTGTAATACTAAATTAGAATTACCAAATTACGGTTTCTTGCAGGTATACACTAATAAAAGCAAAAAACTAATTTTGTTCTAAGTATGTGAAATACAAAAGAAAGCATTACAAGACGCTGAACACAAGGAGAGGAACACCTTCAAATATAACGGAAAAAATTCTATTAAAATTTGTTAATAGCATATTATGAAAAGATCAGTTCTATATGATTAGATAGGTATGATCTAAGGGTAATATAGTCATAACGTAGTCAAAGGTTTATTTTCTAACGTACGTGAGAATAAGATTTTATCTTTATTGTTCCATTTTTGTTGATTTATAAACATTCACTTGGCTTAGTGTACTAGGTAGATTAAATCGATACATTTGATGGAATGATGACTATTACGAGGAATAGCTATTTCCTTTTTATTTTTCAGTTAACTTTTATTACTTTTGAATCGCCCTGTTTCGTGGTATGTTTTCTATTTAATTCAGCGTCGGTTATAGTTCGCTTCTAAGTGTCAGTTGCGCGAAGATAAATATTTTGACGTTTCATTTCTCTAAATAAATAAAGAGGAAATAATACTTCGTATAAACGAAGAAAAGTTTAAGTAGTATCAATAAAACTAGTTAAATCAATTTCATTTTTTCGCAAAGTACGTAATGAGGTAATGAATTTGACATTTATAGACGAAGTATTGATGTGATAGTCTTAATGGGCTTTTGGGAGAATTTTAAGAAATCAAAATTTTAACAAATTTGATTGCGCTTTACAATTTAACAAGGTGCAAATCGTAATTTGACATATCTAGTTTTGGCTTTTATTCCCGCCTTTTTCAAGTGTGCATTAGAGATGATTTGCTGCATTAGTTTACTCTTTACAATATACGGCGACAGAGTGATAAGTTTAAGAGATATAACAAAGAATCCATCTATAAATAAAGGAGAACATGTGAGTTCGTCACGGAAACAGTTTTGCATTGTTGTTGCACGTTTAAGCATTGTTGGCGCTCACTTAAAGCACACGCCGGAACTGAAAAGCAACCTGACCATTGTTGTCTGAGCAACAATTTTTATCATCATTCAATCACAAAACTATAAATAAAGGTGAAAATGTGAGTTCATCAAACGAAACAATTTGAATGAATTGAATTTGATAAAACTAATTACCGCGCAAACTGCGCGTGGGCCCCGTTCATTTTTTTATATTCTAGAAGTCACGGGATTGGTTTATACAGATGATAACAATGAAGATGGTAAACACCGTAACTTCTATAATATAAAAAAAATCTTTGTTATAACTCTTAACTTATCACTCTATCGCCATATATAGTAAAGAGTAACCCATATAAATTATCTCTTACGAAAATGAAAAAATAAGGAATATAGGCATGTTGAAAAAGGTGGAAATAAAAGCCGAAACTAGTCGTGTCAAATTTGCCCCATGTTGTATTGCAAAACCTCAATCAAATTTGTTAAAAACTACAATACAAAGACCGATTCATTATTTGACATACTAAAATTTTAAGAAAGAACTGATAATCTTAGGTAATATGTCATTAAAAAAACGGTCTGTCATTGCAAGTCAGCTATTACCGTCTTGATGTTAAAAATAAGCAAAGATGTGTTGAATTTACTAATTTACATACTCTGTATAGTTTAACAACACGAGAACTGCAAATTGTTATGGGTTTATTATAAACCTTAACTCATAATACTCGATCACTACCACCGTCAAGCTTTTATTACAGAGAGCTTTGTTCGTGCGAAGTTATTTTATCGATTGAATTTGCTATATAAATATATCTAAAGTTAGAAATAAATCAAGACAACCTTGTTTCACAAAGGAAGACACCTGTCAACCGCTTTCGA
>JAHWFO010029543.1:192749-211580 GCA_023313115.1 Rhysida immarginata
GTTAGTCCGTCAGTCAGTGAGTCCCCTAGAGTCGGTAGTTCGCGAGGGAGCGTTTTTGTGCGTGACGGTGGTTTGAAATTTGTCCCGACCGCAATGGGCGCCCTAATAACAGACCTTTTGGTGATAAATCGCGATCACGTCAGTCAAAGCTGTTGAACTCCAAACAGACGATTTGACGTAATTGATGTTCAAACATTACAACCCACGTTTAAAAAGATAAATAAATAAATAGATAACGGCCGGCATGAGAGAGAGAAAGAGAGAGAAAAAAAAGCGAACGAGAAAGTGTCGTTTGGCAGATTAGTTAATAAGAACAGGTAACGCAAGCTGTTATCTGTAATTGAAAATGCGTGTGTTTTGCGTTGACTATATATTCTTCCTATGGTGTATGTATGTGTGCAAATATAAACGTATATATTAGGAAGGAGGAGGGTGAAGGAAGAGGAATTCCGTTTGTGTGGTGTTTTTTTTTCTCTTTCTTTTTTTTTTTCCTGTTGAATTAACATCGTCACGGGAAATGACTGTGCTGGTTTTCCTGATCGCAGTTCGCTATGTAATTGACTGAGTGGTGAGGAGAATATATATCGTAATTGAAATCCTATAATAAAAAAAAATATTAATTTTTTTTCCCAATTGAGATAGGCTTCTGTTTTGCTTATCCATAAAAAAATGACGTTTGGCTATTTAAATTTAAAGCTCAATAAAGCTCTTAAATAATGAGATAAGAAGGATCCGTGGAATGGAAAAACTTTCAAGAAAGGGAAGAAAACTCTAAACCATAATATCTAGAAGAGTGTAAATTTGTTGCATTTCTTATTTTACACCTTAAGAGTCGATCTCTTTCCACCTTGAATTATTAGAAATCGACATAAATTACTCATCCATGCAGTAATCTGGAATTTACGATATTGGATATACTCAAATATTTTCGAATGTAATGACTCTATTAGACCAATCTTTTCTTAGCAATACTGATCGTTTCTGTAGTAACGATAATAGTCTAGTTCATCCCGCATAAGGTGTCTGCATTTTGCCTAGGAAAAACGGTTAATATACGTCGAAAACGTAAAAAAAATTGCTTACATTTAAACTTTCATATATTGAAATCATGGAGGGGCTAAATGTTTAATAAAAGGATTATCTCGATAAAATATTTTTTAGATTTATAATTGTATTTTCCATTTTATTTTTATATAATACAATACAATGCAATACAATTTATTAGTCGAAAACGCTATACAGTGCTTATGTCATCATAGTACAAAGTAAGATTAACAGAAACGAACAAGAATACAGTAAAAAAATAAACTTAAGAGTTAATTAACTTAGAATTCAAAGAAAAGTTCAGATACTCCTGAATGTCGTAATATGGATTAGATATACAACCAATTTGAATTTGTTTAGATTAACGTCATGACCGTAGGCAATTTATTGAATATCCTGATTAGTATCCTGATACTCATAGAAGAGTACCAGTTCTGAGACTTATTTAGTCTATAGTAAGGCTGATCTAGGTATTGGCTATTTCTAGTAACGTAAGGGTGAGATTTTATTTCTTGGAGAATAAGCATTTAGATTTTGTTTAACCCTGATATAGATATATAAATCTGTTACAGTAAGTATACCTTTTTAACAGAAAGAGGTTTACAGTGAGCTAACGAGTGTGAACCAGATATAATTCTTACTACCTTTTTTTATAACAATAATATGTTTTTAACATCCTGTCCTTACCCCATAGGGTAAAACCATATAGGATTATACTATTAAAGAAAGCAAAATAAGCATTTTTTAAATATAACTTTGGAATTATTTTTTTAATGTCGCAATAGAAAGATTACTCTCGATAATCTGCTATGTATATTTTTAATTTTTAATATATTAAATATAAGTAATATATAGAACTCGTAATTGCAGGGTTTAATTTCTAACTTAAAATTTACATATTGAGAAGTCAATTGATCGTAAGATTTTCCAAACAAGAAATATAAATAAACAACCAAAACATATGAAATAAAAATAATAAAATATGAAAATTACAAAATGTGTATTTAATCCGTAATTGTATAAACTGTATTATTATTAATTTTTAAATCTGTATTAAAAATGAATAATATAATATTTTTGGATGTTTATTTATACTTCCTACTGAAATTTAAGTTACATATTCAACGCGAGGTATTTTAATATGGTAAATACTGACAACGTGTCTACTAAACAAGTTTCAAAATGTTAAATTACGTTTCTGGATAAAATAATTTTTCATATTATTAATATTATTATGTAACTAGTATGAACCTAATAAATTGCTATTAGATAACTTCAAGAAGTTTATATTAGATACTCGTTAGCTTTAACTTGCTAATTTGCTCAGGCTATTCATTCTTTACAATAGATATTTGGCTGTACGAATAATTTGTAGTTCCGCTAAAGTTTGTAGACATTAAAAAAAATATTTTTAATATAGTGACACAATAATTTGACTTTGCCTATGCACATACAAAATTGAACATCTTGACGTATGTCTAATAATTTCGTCGTACTTTTTGTAAAGGAAATTTCATAATGATATTATTATTTTATGAAAAGATTCGTTATAGAATAGGATTTTGGGTAGGCGATATCTTGTGTTACCTGGAAAAAAAAAACAAAACAGAAATGACTAACAAATGTCTTATAATTCGGCTCCGTCGTTATACGATTAGGTAATAGGGAAATTAGTCAGAAATCCTTGTATTTTGATATTTCTTAATTCTGTCCTATTTTATTCATTTATTTATTTCTGTTTAAAGGAAATAAAGAGAAATCGTCATGCGCTTAGACTGACATGTGATTTGAATTTAGCAATTTTTTTTTCTTAAGTTTTTTTTTTTATCGTCTTAGTGAGTTCCTTTGGAAATTTAACATATTGGTTTAAACTATTAAAGATAATGGAATAGAATAAAAATCTAAATGGAATATCAAATTTTTAAATGGAGTTTGTTTGATTTTTTTGAATAGGAAAAATCCAACGACTCGAAGATTTTGGACAAACAACGAACTTCAAACCGACACTCAGACCAGCATCCGACTTATGAAGACTCAATGCCCCTTCCCAGAATTCCTTTTGCTACGGCCACTTGGACTGCTATTAGCCAGTGAGTATAATTGTTATCTTTCTTCCATGCTCTTATTGTGTAAAAGAAATCGATTTAAGATAATATATTTAGTTGAATTTCCTTTGCAAACATAATTTATTAAATTCATGAAAAAAAGGGAAAAAAATCTCCGACTAACCGGACATAAGCCGGATATTTTGACATGATTTCTGAAGAAAAATTAATTTCTTTCTTCCTATCGATATTTCGTTTGAATAAGGTATTTCTAAAAGTCATGAGGTGCATGATTAGAAACTTGCCTATGATTTAATTAAATTCTTATGAAAAAAATAAATAAAAATGGAGTTTAAAAAATACATTTCTGTGTAAGTATGCTCTATTAAGTTTCTTGAATTCTAGATCTGAACTTTCAAGTGTGAGAATCGTATCCTATCATGCGAGCTTCAATTAATTTCATTTCGCTAATAATTCGGAAAGTGAAAAGAATATATGACAGATGCTTAAAAATTTGATTGAGATTCTAATATCCGGAATTTGACGTCTTTTGGTTGACGTTGTATTCGCCTAAAAGTAAATGAGCAAATAATACCCGAAACGGGGACCAAATAAAATTTATTAATACAGTATGTGTAATTTTCTTGGCGTACCGCAGCACCAATTGGTTAATTAGGATAATGGTTAATGATTAAAAATGGGAATTTAATTACTTATAATAATATTGAACGTGGAATGTTTGCGAAGTTATGAACAGATCATTTCTCTCTATAATGATTTCTCACTTCATTTCATTCTCTCTCTGTCTGTCTCTCTCTCTCTCTCTCTCTCTCTCTCTCTCTCTCTCTCTATCTATCTATCTATCTCTGTAAGTTATAGTAGTTTGTTGTGTTCTCTTCTTTCTTAATTTGGTGTTTTGCATTATGTAGTATCTGTTTATGATATTACATGCAGTGTGGTACAGAAGTCGCTGAGCATAGGCTATGTTGATAAAGAGTCACTCTTGGTATCAGTTTTAAATTGAAAATCTTTTTA
Organism: Rhysida immarginata; assembly: GCA_023313115.1. Taxonomy (NCBI): domain Eukaryota; kingdom Metazoa; phylum Arthropoda; class Chilopoda; order Scolopendromorpha; family Scolopendridae; genus Rhysida; species Rhysida immarginata. The sequence goes on from JAHWFO010029543.1 coordinate 196,874, forward strand.
ACAATTCATTTTAACAAATTTTTAATATTTAATTATCATACTCAGGTGTTATGCTAATAAAGACAAAGGAAACCACTGTTCCACAAGAAAATAGTTTAATAATATTAACAAACAATAGCAAAATAATAGGACAATAATAATACAAATGTGAAATATTTTCATGTTTGTATTAGTATTATTATTGTTCTATTATTTTGCTATTGTTTGTTAATGTTATTAAACTATTTTCTTGTGGAACAATGGTTTCCTTTGTCTTTGTTAGCATATCATCTTGTCCACAGTTTCTGGCTTATTTACTTTATTATATCCAGGTGTGTTTTTAATCTTAGTGATAGATGTCCAAATTTTCCCATAATTTCTCTTTTCAAGAGCCTGAACACTTGATTTAAATAACCTGGAAAATATTTTGTATAAACTAAATAAAAGTCAAATTAACAATAATTAAATTGATCACATTTTAGCATTGACACATACAGAGTGTTAATGAGCCAATCTGACAGCTTTAATGGAAATTTTAGAAACTAAAATTTTAAGAGAAAGTCTATAGGTAACATATAATAAGAATAAAACATTATTGCATTGCAAACCAATTTTAATTTGTGGCCAATAAGATATGAAAACTGAGAAAATGTTAAAAAAACAAAACAAAACAAAAAGTTGTGCTGAGTCTGCACACTTACGTTTGTTCAGCGACTTTTGTACCACACAATAAATAAAGATATTTAGTAGTAGTAATACGGAGTTTAGAGTTGTAAGCTGAAATCTGAGCTCCTAAAATTCAAATTTTCACTGTTCTTCAGATAATGATAATGATGATAATAATAATCTTAAAGGTTTGATTTATTTAAAAAATATTTTGATAAGCTAATAAATACTATATGAGGATTCTCTTAGTTTAGAGATTTCTCGTCAGTTTTGCCTGTTTTTTTATTTTTATTTTGTTCTTCCATAATTAATGGGCTTCCGAGAGCTATAAAAATTCGTGGCAACCTTCTTTATGTCGTCGATATTAAAACCTTTATTAGGGAATACATCAGTGAAGGCTGGGAATCCGTGGAGAGATTTAGATGTTTATCGGTGTTTTTGGCTCGTTTTCGACAGCAATTCCTTCGTGTTCCCTGACACACTAATCCCTCTTAATTGTGTTTATAAAAGTGCGACCAAATGGCTTCCTAATTGCTAGTATTTCAGACTTAAAAAGAATTTTTATCGTCTCGACTTTTCTCTTTAATTTTTGCTTATTTTGTGAATTATGCGCCTTGCCGGGTTTGCAGGTTCCGACCCCGGTCGTTGGGCAAATCTTATTTATTAAGGAATTTATTAACCCCCTCTGCTTATTTAAATGCCACTTTCGAAATTGCCGTTTATTAAATAAGCATTAAAGAATGATGCCTACCGTTAAGACTTAACTTATAAATTCTCGGCGCGCTTTGCACGTTAATTTCTAGCGAGTGTTTGAAAATGTATTATCCATTTGAGATCGTGTGTTAACGCTCTGTCTTGATAAACAAGTAAATTTAATTTAAATTTGCTTTCCCCTAAAGGTTTCTATTATCTTTTTAAATAAATATTGACAGAAGGAATAAATCAAAATATTGATTTTTGAATTTTGTTTTGATTTTGTTAAGTAATCTTCGATTTCGACACGCACGATTGAATATTGCATTGGCGGATGTTTATGTTTAAAGTTAACAATTGTATTGGTTTTTAAAGTATGTACGCTCGCGGATTAATTATGTATGCTAAAAAAGAGGTTCCATATTTTAGGCTTTATTATTTTAATACATTGCGTTCGTGATGAATTGTCGAATATGTATGAATTTATAGGTACACTTAGATAGAGTATTCGGACCCTAATAGCTCTTATTAGCGAAATCAATATATTGCGATCCATATCATGTTTGACCCAATGCTTTCCATGAGATTGGGTGAAGAGTATTATATTGCAATTTGCAAAGCTCTCTGGTAGATGAAGGTCGTCTCATCTGCCAAACTCTATACCAACTTTCCCTATAGATGTTATGTTGGGTTTACTTCGGCATTGGGTCTACCAAGCCTACTTATAGATACGAATGTGTTTGAATCGAAGTGAACTTATGAATATAACTGAAGAAACTCTTCAAACACACCACAGTTACAAATAGAAACGGGAAGGAAAAATTCAGCGACCTGGACTCCAATCAGGGACCATGCTTTTCGGTGGCACCGCTCTTACTAATTGAGCTACCAAGAACGATCCCAGCGAAAGCTTGGTCACTGGTTCGAGTCCAAGGTCGCGGAATTTTTCCTTCCCGTTTCTATGTATAATTGCAAGCATTTGTGTTCAAGTACCGTTGTCTTTTAATTAGTGTGAAACAATCAGGGATGGCCATTGTACTATACAAGCGACGGGAGTGGCATAAGGTGATTAGATAGACGAATATTATACATGCGCTAAAAGTGGATCGATCTATAATTATATAATCCTATCAGCGAATCTTTAGAACTCTCAATTACCAAAGAAATCAGCTGGGAGAAAAAATAGTTGCGCATTGAGGCCACTGTTAAATGAATTACTGTTATTGGTAGCTCTTAGAAGGGCCTTTTTTTTGCAATGAATGCGATATTAATTTTCCTCAGGAAAATCGTAATACTTGTTTGCTTGAGCACGTGGTAAACAGAAAATATGAATGACAAATGAAGGACTTGTGCCATTAGGCTACGACAGCTGGTGATTGGTTGATGTGCAGTCTATTCCAAAAGCGTTTTCATTTATGTGAATGATGTTCGGCGTCCTTGCAATACATTAAACCAGTGAAAATAATCGATTCAGGCAAGAAGTAGAGTTCGAATCTCGTCGCACTCGACTTCTTGCCTGAACCGATTAATTTCACTGGTTTAATGTTTTGCAAGGACGCCGAACATCGTTCACCTAAGTGAAAACGCTTTTGGAATAGACTGTACTTAGCTAACGTCATGACCACGTGATCTATTGCAGGAGGGGCGATTCTCATGAATTCTCTGTTGGACTACAACCATCTTAATTCGTACGTTAAAAAATTGGCCTTTGGAAAGTAATCTATTAAAAGTCTAAAATTGAAATATCGCAAGGTAATAATTGAGTTTTTTTTATTAAGGTAAAGTGCCCAAATATCGTCCCCCTAAGCAAAATCTTCAATTCTGAAGTTGGGTTTAGAGTTTAAATTAATTAAAAAACTAATTTAAGTAACTCAACTCCATAGCTATTAGTACTGCTGATGTGATTCTACAAAAAAAATTTTCTTAAGCAAAAAATTAAAAAAAACCATTGAAAGGCAAATTTTGATTTTTCAAAAATGGTGTCCTAATTTCGTCCTCCCTTTCCAAATCACATCTACACATTTATTTATATGGAAATGAGAACTAAATAATGTTAAAATGTATTATAATACATTTATTGATGTTCATGATGATCATACATTCTTACAGTTAAGATTTAAGCTTACATCTAGGGTAATCTACCCATTTAGACAAAAATCGCAAACAAATGTTTTTACTTTGGATTTTGATGAACACATTTCGTGGCACCACTCAAAACATTTAGAGCACTGGACCCATTTTTCTCCCCTCTTGTCTTCAGAAATTAGACATGATGCATCTTCATCACCTGAGCTATCCTCATTATCCGTGGCCACTAGTAAAATCATCATCAGGGTCGCTTGAGGTTGAGTCATGCCTTGTTTTCCCGTTAGGAGGTTTTCTTGATCTTGTTCCAGGCTGAACTTTTTCTTCAATGTTGAGGCGTTTCCTGGCCTTTGATTGACGTTCTCCTGCCTTTTGTTTCTTTTCAATGGAGACTTTTAGTGATGTCTTTTGTGGAGTTCCTGTTACCAAGAATGATGTTCCAGCTCTAGATGATGTGAAAGCCTGGATTACTGGCACGTTCTGGATGTCTCCTGGGCTGACCACCTGAGGTGGAGATGGCATATTCTGAATGTTGACGTTCACTCCATTGTTCAGCACCTCTGGCTCTTCGATTTGTCTAGCTATGAAGTCGTGCTCTTTGAAGACATCTGGATCAAATGGATGAATTCCAGTTGTCCTGAATCCATTAACAGCAGTTTCTAGCGTAATTGAAAAATTGGTTCTAAAGGTCCTAAATCCGTCCCTGGGACGAATTTGAGACGCTCAAAAGGGACGGATTTAGGGCTCGAGCCACAACGAAAATGACCACTGCTCCTGACCAAACAATAAAAGCTACACGTTCCTGCATACGTGGAACGTAATATTCAAGTGTTAATCTATAGATATCAATTGGTAAATGATTAATAATTTACTGTAAGACGCAAAAATAAGTGTTTGAAGTTGGTTCCACGCTGTAGCAACCCTGGTCACAAAATATTTCCGGCAATCACTACAGGCAATGTTGTACACAAGAAGTTATTAATGTCACTGAAAAAAGTCCGTTTCTCTACCGCCGCACATGGAACATACACATTAAGCAATCGGAACTCGATTCCAGATAATGAAATGTCCGTTGCAATTACCCGAAAAACAAAGCCTAAACGAACGAAACAAACTATAGCGCCGCTGCTAAGTAGTCAATTAGGTGGTTCTAAATAGGTTCCTTAAGCTGTCGCAAGGTTGCACCACTTTTCGTCCAAAATAATGTGGGGAACGAAATTAGGGCAGGGGACGGATTTTGGCGACTTTACCTTAATTAATCTCCTCCGAACTTAATTTTATGGATAAGTGGAGCAGTTAGTATAGCTCCAGGGAAAAATTCAACATCCACCTTTATTTATTCGAGTGTTAGCGTGATTTGTTAGCTATAAGTTGTCCTCGAAGTGAGGACTTGGCAGTACTGCCTTCGTCTTATGGCTTGGAATTTTGCGCGGCTTCTTTAGCTTCTTTGCCTCATAAAGCGCGGTTTCGCTACAACAGCACTATCTCATATCCATCGACGAATGCAACATCATGTGGATTTCAGAAATCCTAATTCAGATTGCACTGTGTTGCTTATTTGCGTTTAGAGTTGGTCATATCAACATTAAGGTCGTTTATTTTGCGGCGTAAAAGGTCTGGAAGATTCTCTTGTACAAAAGTTCCCAAAAGGATCGCGTTACGCTTCTGATTATATATTTTTATTTCCTTGAGTTTAGGATCCGCAACTTATGCTACACAGTGCATAATGATGATCATTATATAAAGTGAAAAAGTTTTTCATCGTCTGAATAGGCAGAGACAACCTTCTCCTCCGAGTTTGTTTCCTCCTGTTCAATCAATTTGAACCAACACTTTGTCGGCTTTTAACAATTTAAGTTGAGACTGATTCACTTGTTTGTACTTTATGCTATCACTGTATATCCATTATCTCTTCTAATATAGCAATTCTTTTAAACTTTCAACAGGTTATAAAGGACTATCAGTTATAGTGAATAAGAGACTGTTATTTAGTACTTCTATATAAATGAATTAGTGGGATTTTTAATTTATGTTTAGAAACTACTATTTCAACCTAAAAAGTCCATTTTATGAAGGCAACTTTGAAAGAAATATGTTACTTGAAGAGGGAACGGTAAATTTTCAGTGTTTTATACATACCTGTTGAAGACTTTGGATTTATTTAAAATTTTCTTTGTTGCATGACGTCTCTTACGAATGACCCCATGTGCTGTCTGGAGGAGGCCGTGAAGGTGAGGAGCCTCTTTGCCATTCCTTAGAAATTCAAGTCCCTTTCTTTATTTCTTGTCAGACAGTAGTTTGGTGAACAAACTTGTCGACTAGGCATAAGCTTGGAATTTCGAATTTTTGGTTGTTATTGATTAAAATGGGTGGGAAAAAATAAAAATTCCTCAATAAGAATAATTAAAGGAAATATGTAGTGATTTTTTAATAAAGCAATGCAATCTGTCTAAAGCAACTGGATTCTAAAAATATCGTTAATATAAAATATTTCCATATAATGACATTTTATAATGCATCGGTGTACAATAAAAGGTGGTCATTGTGGAGTGCTATTCCTTCAGTGTTCAAACGGCGTTTTGTAAACGGTTTGGAATTCGAGGTGTGTCGAATAAGTGAACACTCAATTCACCGTTTAATTTAAAATTACTGCGATGGGGCATCTGACTAATGGCCACCTGAATTCAAAGAACATGTATACGAAAACAATTCGAAGACCATCAGTGCATTAAAGGACAACATCCGAAAATCCTTGCACCCATTCCCACCGATATGTTGCAATATGTTGCTGTAATTATCTGTCCTCAAGTAAACTTATGCTTGGCACAGAATGGTACTCAGTTTTAACATTTAATGTAAATCACGATATACTGGATATATAATATACAGGGTGAGTCAAAAGTCTGTTACCCCCATGAAATTTCAAAACGAGTGGAGGTATAACAAATCTGTTGCAGGCAACATATAGGGAGTTAAGTAGGGGCTAAACAATGATGGTGTCAAATTGGACCTTTGACCTCGAATTTTGCGCCTTGCAACTTTGTAGCCGTTACAGGTAGAGAAAAATTTCCAACTGTACAGTTGTAGAGCTCAAAATGTTGATTTTAACAAAAAAAGAAAACTAAACCCACTATAACAAAGGCTACGTTGAGTTTTGGCAATGAATGAATGCTCAATATGGTGTCCTTCTGCAGCAATGCATAACTGTGCACGGTATTTCACAGAGACCATCACATTTATGTCTGTACATGCCTGCTGAATTCGTTGTTTCAAATCATTTACTGATGCTGGTACAGCGGCATACACCTTATCCTTAATGTATCCCTAAAGGAAAAAATCAAGTGGTGTCAAATCAGACGAACGTGATGGCCAATGAACTAAACCTCCTCGGCCAATCCATCGATGCGGAAACATGTCATTCAGTCGTTAACGTGCAATAGCTGCAAAATGTAACTTAGGCACTGAAATTTCATTTTGTTGTAGTCGGTCGATGAAAAGGACAAGTCTTCGAAATGTACATCCGTGGAATTGTGGTTTCTATTCTTATTCTCTTTGTTAGTACCAGTCTTGTTTATTAAGCGGCTTTTCTTGGTCTGCTAATGTCTAATTCATTACTTCATTGGTTGGCTTAAACTCGAACAAAAGAGATCATCAACTACTTCAGAGCAATACTAATCCCGAAGATGGACTCCATAGGGATGAGGACGTCAAGAGAAGTTGTGAAAAATCCCTTCTCATAAAGAGCATGTCAAATCGGATGAAGATTATCATAAAGTAAAATATCATTACACTAAGGATTAAAAAGTTTAAAAATTAGTATATCAGTAAAATAGTTTAATAAGAAAGTGGGGCGTTTTATAAATTCTTTGTTTTCGTCCAGTAATTTGCATGTCTCAGAGAAATGTTATTTCCATGTATTTTCTGAGCTTTATACATTTGCGCCACAGATTTGGGAGGGGGGGTTTTGTGGTTTCTCTTTAAGAAGAGAAGCCTAAACGAGCTAAAACTTCAAATTTTAATTCATTCTGGTTGCCATGAAGATGCATGAGTAATTCAGTGAACATAAACTCGAACCTTTTACGCCTCCGATAAGAAGGTTGCCAGTGTATTATTTACGCCCAGGAAATGTGGTCTAGAATGTTTTCTTAATGACGGAATAATAGTTTGACTTTGTAAGGATGGTTTATTTTTATTCAGTTGTTTATTATTATTATATTCAGTGAGGGCGTTATATTTTTTATTTTATTTACAAGGAGGATAATATAGTGGTGAGGGAGTTTGCTTCCAATTTGGCCAACCACATGTGGCGCTTGCTTTCTGTTTATCCTTTGCTTGTGCGTTGACTGTTACTTGGCCTAACGATCTGTTTGTCCGTCGCTCGTTTCCTTGTGAAGACGTCGCCAACATTAACAGATTGCCAGTGTATTTCACGTTCTAATCTAATGATGTGACAAGGGAGAAGGGTTTTTTCCCTAAGAGGCGGGTTGGCGTTTGAGATGGTGGTGGGGTGTCCCTAACGTTTCATACTCGTAAAGCATTCCGTCATAAGGTTGTCCTAAGTGGTTCCTAATGGAAGGCGACTGGTGTGCGTTCGTTTTCTCGTTTTGCGTTCTCTCCTCGCCCGACGGTCGTCGCCGCCGCCGCCGTCTTCGCTGCCGCCTGGCCAGACATCATTTCGCACCAATCTAAGTGGATTAGATGTTGCTGCTGGGATACTGGTGCTGCTGCTGCTGCTGGTGGTGCCGTCTTTTTTCTTTGCTTTAAAAAGAAACGGTTTGATGGGTGGCAAAGGAGGCGATCGCCTGTTGGTTGACGTCACCGGCGCTCGAGCGGCACCAATGACTTTAGCGGCTATTACGACACCCTCCCCTTTCTCTTTACCCCAAAACACAAGCCCCCCCCTCTCTCTTCAGGTTTTCTCCTCCTTTTACTCCCTGTAGGCTTTCCCCTCTTATTATTATGATTTTAATAATAATAATAATGACGGGAGCCATTAGCAGATTCTCGTTATAAGAAAAAAATCTGGACAAATATCAAGAACGAAATTAAGAATTACATCTGCAAAAATTTTAAAGAATAATTTTTATTTTCTTGTGTTCATATCAAGTTTTGTAAGAAATACTTTTTTGATTTAGTTTCTATATAATCTATGTTAATAAAAGTCAGTCTGTGTCTGTCTGTCTGTCTTTCTCTCTGTGTGTATATTCGCGAAATCTCTATAACCGCGAAATCAAGACACATCAAACATTGCATGATAAGAAAATCGGGAAAGGATTTTCACTACTTTGCCATGGATTTCCGCAGGTTGCACGGATTTTACGAGTGAAAAGCCACCCATTTTTTTTATACAACAAAATATCTTTAAATATCTAAATTCAATAATAATGCTAACTAAAACAACATGACAAGCAAATAATATAAAATATTAACCAACAATCCATTCTTATTCCGAACACTATTAAAATTAAAGTAAACACACACACACACACACACACACACACACACACACACACACACACACCCACACATGCATACAATTTTCCCTCACTGGCTGTGCAAAATTTACTGATTAAGTGTTGATTCCTCGCATTTCATTTCCTTTCATACGAATCCAGTTTGCTATGACGATCAACAAAGCGCAAGGATAATCTTAAAAGTAGTGGGAGTCAATTTGAAGTCCGTGTACTTCACGCGTTCGATCTCCACAACGCCTTTTCATCTATGCTCCTGATGGATAAACAAAAAAATGTTCTCTACAAGAGCCTTCAATGATAACACGGCATATAGCTTTTTAAGTGTATATCGATTATACATTCACATTTTCGTTTTTAAATAATTAAGCCTAACGCAAAAAAGCCTCAATTTAGTTATTCAAAAATTTACCTTAAACAAATTGACCCCATATTTTACAACACTCAGCTAAATAAATTACCTTAAACGGGCGAATAGGGCTTTTAGCGGGTTTGAATGATTTGCAGCGGGTTGCGCGGGTTTTTTGAGTGAAAAACCACACGCGTGATTTTTTTCTTGGGAACAACCCTCGAGAAGTTAACACGCCTATCAACAATTATAACAATAAGTCCTTTAATAATTCATTTTAACAATAATCTCTATATAATAATCCCTCTCTTGCTGCACACAGTATGAGCACAGCAGCACGATAACTGCCATTGCAAAATCTTAATGTCGCGCTTTTTAAAATAAATTGTTTTGGTTATTTTATATGGCCACAAATCTCCTCGGAGTAATTGATAATTCAACTACGCAATTAATGCAAAACTCGTACCACATGGTATAAATACATGTACTGACAAACTTTGTTCAAGGTCCGTTCGATAATTGCATGCTCCCTTTTTATTATTATTTTTTAAAAATTTATGGGTAAATGTTTTACATTTCTGTTTTCTTAATAAAACTGCTTTACGCTTATCTTAAAAATAAAAATTTCTTTAAAAAATAATAAATTTGTAATTAACATTCTATTAATAAAAGCTGCGGCGTATGAGGGCGGCGTTTATTTTACTTTAAGTTTTTATGACGCGGAGTTTATTTAAAAAAAAGACGGACGAGACACAATACTTTTAGGATAATTCTCTGTTATCCTCTTTACTTTGACAAAGGATAACCTCTATCCGAAACATCAGCTTTTTTTCAGGATCTAACCACCCTGTGTTCAATTTTTTTTAATTATTATTTACTAATAATATTTTCTAGAATTAACAAAATATTTCCAAAAAAATTAAAAATTAAAAAAAAAATGTAATTATTAAAATTAAAATAATTTTTTTCTTATAATTCAATCATTATCAAAGGAAAATATCTGAATAAATTAAATATCTTAATATCATAGTGTAGCGAATATTGCAATTGACAAATGGACTGTTGCAGTGAAGCTGCTCCCCGGGCCGCTTCTGTGTGTTTATTTCAAGGTAATTCAAGGAGATTCTCATTGGCAGCCGACATCCTCATTTATTTATTTAACGCATTTTAATGCATATGTTTTCGATAAAAGAAGATTTCTTAATTTATAAGAAGCGGATTTTACACTTTAATTTCTGACTTTACTTGAGGTTGACTTCGTTACGATTTCACGTTGGGATTTATGAATATTGTGTTTCTTTAAGGTTAAATTATAATACCTGCGTTTAGTATAAGGACATTGTTATTCAGATAATTTAATAATGTAACTCATTGAGGTTAGCAATGAAAGGGAAAGAAAGAACGAAAGAGAAAGAGGAAAAAAGAGCCTTGAGTTTGATGTGGTGACTATAAGAGGGCGCCGCGTCGGTTTTGATTGATCGTTGGTAATGAGTCAGAGTCCGTATAATTCATCGGTTGTAGAACGAGCTTTTCCCTTTGATACACAGCAAATCGTTTTCCCGCCTTCTCCTCCTCTTCTATTATGAGTCCCGTGGATCGTTCGCCCATTGGCTGCTGCAACACACTCACACAGACAGAGAAAGTAATGACCATTTGGTTGCTGTGATTGTTAAAGGAACTCCGCACAGACACCGGGGGGAAAAATAGAAAAATAAAAAGGGAATTCTGTTTCATACATTTTCCTTCGTTGGGATTTTTCTACTAATTTTATTTTAAACAAATTAAATTGCACCTTAAACTGATTAAACTGCGAAGTCGATCTTGCTCGGCAGGAATTAATGCAAATGAATTTAATAGATCCGCTTTAGGATCCGAGCGAAAAGGTTGTGAAAAAAATATTTTATGAGTATGAATCTTAAAACATAAATTTATATAACCGAGATATAGCTAAACTGAAGCCCTTTAATTTTTAAAATAAGTTTATTATCTCCGCGCATACCGAGAAAAATACATGTGTGAGTTAAAAGGAAGAACGTCGAGCCTATTTTTAAATGTATTTCTATTTAAAAACCTAACAATTTTTCTGCAGCTTGTTTTAGCCTTTGTCGCAATTTTGTTGCCCTTTGTAACTGTAAAGTTTGATAAGCTGGCCATGCAACTTTGACGAGGCAGCAATTGCTCTAATTGCTGCCCTGAATAATGGATTTCTTGATTGTAGTGTCAACAGTATAATTTGCCGTCGAGAATAAATTTCTTAAAAGCAACATTATCATTCAACCGGACAATCATCATCATCATCATCAACAGTGCTGTGCTGGGGTAAGGAAGAATGAAATTAAAGATTAGCCGTAGGGATTCCTTTGGAGAATCATAGTCATACCATTAGGAAGAAATTAATTACTAAAAGTTGTACACTTACGTAATAAATTAATTTCCTTCGAAGTAGTTCTCTGCTGCATAGATGCCCCGGTCTCAGCGCCATTTTAATACATGGATGCATTTTCTGTCATTATTTTTGTCACTGTATCATGCGTTATCTTCTTTATCTCATCTACCGTCTTAAATTTTTTGGAGGCAAAAAATATTGTAGAAGGCTAAATCGGGCGAGCTCCTGGTGTCATAGTCTGGAATACCATCTCCTATTACATTCTGCTACAGTGCAGTTACTTTTTATGGCATGTCTGACAGAAGCCATTTAACAACAGGATAATGCCCGGCCTCATATGGCGCACTATTCAAGCTCTTCTTGGATAGAAATATCTCCAGACCTTTCGCAAATGTGGGTCATGAAGTGTCGTCAATTTGGACATCACAGAATATCAGCGATAAACCGAGTAGAAGTTGCTGAACGCCTGATGACACCAAGGCTCTGTATGATTCCATGCCGCGTCATACACTCACATGCCAAAAGTCATGGGATAGCACTAATAACGTGTGGGACCTCCTCTAACCCGCAATGGCACAGTGTGCGACGTGGCATTGATTCCACAAGTCAGTGGAAGACATCTGAAGACATTGCCAACCATTCCGACTGGAGAGCTTCCCCGACAACAATTGTATGGTTGTTTGAGGTGCAGGAGCCCGTGAACAAATGGCCCTCTCGAGCACGTCCCAAATGTGTTCAATTGGATTCATATCTGGTGATCGGAGTGCCATATCATGTGTTGGAATTGCCCTGAATGCTCCTCAATCCAATCGCGAACAATCATGGTGCATTGTCGTCCTGGAAAATCCATCGTTGTCAGGGTATATAAAGTCCATGAAGGCTCCAGATGGTCAGCAAGCAGCTAGACATAGCGCTGGCCAGTTAGTGAACAGTTCACCTTAACCAAAACACGCCACGAAAAAACACCCCATACCATTACGGAGCCACTACCGGCTTACGCAGTGCATGCTTGACAACTTGGGACCATGAGCTCATGGCGTCTGCGCCATATTCGAGCCCTACCATCAGCTCGTATCAGCTGGAATCGAGACTCCTCAGACCAGGTCACACGTTTCCAGTTGTCACAACGTTTCCTGTGTTCATGGGCCCAGGAGAGACGTTGCTGACGATGTCTTGTTGGGTCTTCTGCTTCCATATCCCATGGACACCAGATTTCGTTGCCCAGTTCGCATCGATCCAGCTTTAGTATCACTCTGGTTAAAATCTGATGTAGTGTCAGTTGCCTGTTAACGGTGACCATCCTGCAGACGCCGTTGTTCCCGTTCATTGAGAAGGTGTGGTCGACCACTGCGTTGTCCATGGTGGGAGGTAATGCCGTCAAGTTGGTACTCTCGGTAAACTCTTGAAACTGTGGAGCGTGGGATGTCGAATTCTTGAGCCACCTCCGATATTGAATGACCCATACGTCGTGCTCCACATATCAGGCCACGTTCGAACTCAGATAGCTCTCGTCGTGTAGCCAATGTCAGACTGAACACCCTTACTCATGAAAAGTGTAACTAAACCTACTGACACTGCTTTGCACATGATGCTACTGCCACTTGAAAAATAGTCAACTGCTATCCCATGACTTTCGGTATGTGAGAGTATGGCGGCAGAACTTTAGTCATTCAAGTACTCTATGGGGTTCACGTTGTGATAATTTATTTGTCTGTACTTAACTAATTTCATTTCAAATTGATATTTCCATCATGGTGTTTCGTTTTTTTTTTGTTTTTTTTTTTGTATTTATATGCGTCTAGCTTGCATGGTTACATCTCTGATATGTACGCATAAAGATCTTCCAAATCCGATAAAATGTCCGTTTGTTTAGGAGAGGATACATAATTGTAATTGAAAATGTTAATGATAATAATAACAACGATGCTTAAATTTAGCCGGTAATTTTAATTGGATCGGCATTAAGCAAAATGTATTATAAATTGAATCGGCTTTAATAGAAGGGTTGGTTGGAGATATTGTTATTTTAAAAGAATCGAGCATGTTTATTATAGATAAGGATAAAAATTAAGTTTCATTATAAATTCATGAATTCTTGAGTTATTCATTCATTCATCCGTAGGAGAGAGGGAAGTCGGAGTCTTGAAAGGCTGAATTTGATTATTAATAAATCACTATTTAATTATGAACTATATCATTTCATAACAGTTTAGGTTAACGTTGTCATTTCCTAATGAGTCGTTAGCGAATTACGTAAGTTATATTTTGTTATTAAATCTTATATCATGTAACAAAGGAATAAATCTTTTATATCAATAAATGAGCGATTCGTTTGTTTTCTATTCGAGCAAGTCGTTTATGGCCTTATTTGTTCCCAGGGCATGAAATCTGAGGCATTTCTTGAAAAGGATTCAATTCCTATTCAAATTAGAGCCAGAAAAATTTCATAGAATTCATTCTGCCAATTGTACTGTAAAAAATAATAAGCAATTACAGTTGGAGGTTCTTTGAAAGTTTCTATTTTTTTTTTTTTTCGTTTTTCCCTTTCTCTATTCTCTCCGCCCTGACCTGATTCGCTTATCTTAGCGGCCCAATCTCAAAATTATAGACACGCACAATAATTTTTAAAAAAAAATTGATTTATATTTTAAAGGACGCGAAATTAGTAAGTATCACGCTCTGGTGATCTTATTGATAAGTAATACACTGACTTCAAATATTTATTACGCAAGAGCTAGGTACAGATATGTTGTTTTGGCAAATTTTTCGTCAACTCAAAAAGTTTTTTTTTTTTTAAATTTAAACTGAAGAAACTTGTTCTTAGCATATTTCCATTTAAAAAAAGGATAAAAGAAATAATGTCTGCGAACGTCATGACCAGGGCGTTGTGGACTGTCTCTTCCAAACAATGGGTTTGGATTTACACAATTGATGAGCAAGTGAATGTCAATGTAGTGGTGTGTTGGAAAACCCCCATGGCTGAAGCTGTTCTAATTGAGGTGCAATGTAAACATTGGCTGAAATGGTGGGTTCAATAAAGAAGAAAGGTCCAATAACATTGTTGTGCATTAGACCGCG
>JAHWFO010029543.1:211980-226185 GCA_023313115.1 Rhysida immarginata
TTTGTATTTTAGATAAATAAGTAAATACAGTATGATAAAATGCATTATTGCCAAACATGGGTTATTACTTTTTAAATAAATCATTTTATTTAAAATTTTAAATATCTTTATTTTGTTTTTAAATTTATTTTTGCATGACGTTACAAAATCCATCTGTTTACATGATATCACAAAAACAGTGCCACGGCTTGTTTAGAGCGCGTCGGCTTCGCCAAAACCCGAAATTGGAATGAAACTCCCTCCCCCCTCCTAGCGCCCCCCCTACTTGTCCCCTACCAGCCAGAAGTATTCAGTAGGTGGTTTCGGGATATCTCTTACAGGGGCCAAGTCTATAAAGGATATGGCCCGTCAAAGACAGATTTGGATTTTAGTAATTTTGGATATGACCCGTTAAATCGTCTGCTTAAACGTAGCAACATTATGGGAAGCTTTCTTCATAAATATTTGCCCTTTGATAGAAAATATCCAAAAAGAATCTCTCTCAGATGACTATCACTTAGTTTCTTTTCGAAGCATCCCAGTTAGGAATACGTTTGTCACTATGAGAGAATTGCTTATACGTACGAGAATAACATCCCCCTAGTTCCGGTCCAAGTTATAATGTTTGTCATAATGACTATTGCCAAATTTATTTAAGAGCTTACAAAATGGAAGATGGAGTTTATGGGATTTAGCCTATTTCTATTATAGCTGAGGATTTTTCCTCATAAACTTGGAAATTTAGATATTTCCCCTCTATAGTTAATATATGGCTTTGATACTTCAATTTCGTATTCACGATTTTTGATGCTGAACAGGAGGCCGGGGTGTTTCTTCAGAAATTAAAAAGCTTTGTCATCTTCCGTAGTCTTTATTATGGATCAGGAGGAAGTCCTTTTGGATTTCTTAATATGTGAATTTAAAGATGTGAAAAATTACTAAAGAATAACGTTTCCAGGCAAATCTGTGTCTATCTTCAGATTTTTAATAAGATTTATAGATTTGTATTGGTTTAGTGATTTTTAAGTAAGGTGCAAGCTTTATTTTACTTCCTCTTAAAATACTGTTCTTTAAGTCTCCTTTGCTAGAAGACTTAAAGATTTTATTTAAATTTGAAATAGAGAATGTTTATATTAATGTGGAAATTTAAAATGTGCGTATATGGGGGGGGGGGGAGGTTTTAATTTTCATAACGGAATTTTTAATAATAAAAATAATTATCTCGAATTGGAGGAAGAAATTAAATTTGGACGAAAGACCGTTTTTCTTTATAATAAATCTTAAGATGTCTTATTGGAGGGGTTCAGTTTTAGTACGATGAAAACGGTGAACGTGATAAATGACGACGATGACATTCCTCGCAGTCGTTAGAATGCTAATGATGAATGACAAGCGCCGTCGGAGAAGACGATGTTCGGGAGAGGAAATGAAGGAAGTGGACGCTTAAAAAAAAAGAAAAAGAAAAAGATGATAGCCAAGCTTCCTAACGGTTTTGTTGTTGTAAGTAGTTATCAGACAAAGAAAAGTTGCCAAGGCAGATGTTTATCTTTTCTATCTGAGTTTTGAAGTGAAACGCTCTGATGGCGAGGAGACAAGAAAGCCAGCGCGAGTGATGATGGCGTCTCCTCATTAAGCATTCATCGTCGAGACGGCGTCTTCCTTGTTTTGCCGCTGCTTCCATCTTTCCAATTTCTCTCTTGTCCATTCCTCCTCCTCCTCCTCCTCCTCACGGAGTAGGCATTCTTCGACCGATTTTCGAGGGGGAATGAAATATTAAAAAGAGTTTTTTAGGCGAGAGAAAGAGAGCGTGGAATCTTCCCTACCCCTCCATCTCTCTTCTTTCTCATAACAATCGTGTTTCGTATAAGGATTTGGGCGCTAAGTGAGTCAACGTCCGTTTTGATGAATGGATTTCGTCTTTTGCGGTGGAATTTCTTAATTTGAGGGAAGTGTAAAAGGCGCGTAATGATGCCGTCATCGTAATGGTGGGTGGATGGGATGTTGAGGGGAGGGGGTGATGAAGGCGGCACGCGCCACTGTTTGTTGTCTCGTGCTCGGGTGCGACCCCTCGTCCTCGGTGCCGGACTGTCCCCCTCGCACGCCCGGGAATGCTGGGAACTCATCCGCCTGCTGCAATTTTCTTAATAAAGGCAAATAGCGCAATTACGGGTTTGCTCTTGCTGTCAGATATGACGCTAGGCTTTTCCCAGATGCTGATAAATACCAGCTGCCAAAACCGCAAAAGGCAGCTGCAAAAGAACGACCGAGAGACAGTGTGAGAGAGAGAGAGACGCGCGCTGGCCACGCGACTGACGACGACGATTCTTTCACCACCACCACCACCACCACTCTCACTATAACGAAGGAATCCTCTCTTGCTTTCCTAAATGAACCTCACATCGCCCATTGTTGACTCTTCCTTTCCTTTAGAATAAGAAGGACGACAACCACAAACTTGCGCAATTAGGAAACCATTTTAAAACCTTTCTCTCCCCGTAAGATTTCATTTCGGTAACGATTGCTCTTCTAAATTCAGTTCCTTATCTAATATTTAAGTATATTCGAAAGTTATTTGATAAGAATTCATCTTTCTAACAATCTGGCACCTGTTTAAACAAATTGCAATCGGAAATTAAGTAATAAATTGAAACTGGAGAAATTATTCCAAAAATAAATAAGATGGAATAATGTAATAAATTATAGAAAAATTCTGGAATCGAATCAGGGACCTTTATCGATGCTTTCAGTCACGATCCCAGGTTCGATCCATCATCGAAGGAGTGGATTCGCATCTTTTGAACGACATTTTCTTGTTATCGTATTTTCTTATTTACTGTCTCTTTTAAGACCTTCAAGGAAAAACTTGAATCATTTGTTTTTTAGTTCTTATTACATAACAACCCAATGCAGAGAATTTAAACTTCGAAGGAAGCTGCGGAGATAGATTTCGAATCCTACCGTCTTCCTAGTGGCTAACAAAAGCCAATGCTATAATTATGTGACTTTTAGGTCCATTGATTCTAAGAAGTTCAGTATTCTAGGATCATCTGTTATATGCAAAATATGAAGTTTTTTATGGTTGAAATAGCGACCTGAACGTGTAGCGCAAAGCTAGAAGAATCTAAATAGACCTTAAAAAAATCCCCGACACTTTCCCTCTTGAGGAATTAAGAAATTAGAAATTTTCTTGTTTCTTTAATATTTGACATATTATTTTTATAATTAGCTCTATTCCCTCCTCTCCATCTACATAATTCCGAATTTTTACCATTTATTTGTAGTTTTTTTTTATGCGTTTAAGTTTTCTAGGCTTAATCGTTCTCCGGGACCAATCGTGATAGCGTCATGAATATTTTAATGGCTTTTAAGGTTGGGACCAATCTTTCTCTTTCAGATTGTTGGGTCTCTTGAAAGATCCCTAAGCTTTTGTCTCATTTGTGAGTGCACTTGGTAATTCTCAGTGGCACCTTCACAAGGCAACTGTATTTTGGGGACGTTCTACAACCCGTTATGCTACCGTTCTTTTCGCAGCATTTGGAGTTTCTATAACGCCCGTCCACTCCATGGATTGTCTACGTGTTTGTGACATCCTGACCAGCCGGATCACCAGATTTCTTTCCTTATTGAGCGCTTTCGTTATGTGGGATGTGGTGGACGTCGCCTGCAACCAAGCCAGAATGTTGACGAATTAGCACGCCAATTTGGAAGTCAAGAGAGCGCAAGAGAGCCCTCAGAACACCATCTAACAACATTGTTAATCCGTGACATGTTGTGTAGCAGCTTGTAGGTGGACCAGCGCCATGCTGACCTGCTTACTATCTGTCCAAGAAATCATCTTATTCATATCAGATCTAGCATTTCTTCTTCTTTTGTGCAATCCACGTACTAGCTTTCGTGTCAGTTACACACTTCCTTCTTCGTGCGTCGATATTCTTCATCAAAAAAATGTTAATTCCGTAAATTATCGATATGAGTATTACATGGAAATGCTTTGTCAATCAATGAAATTTTTTCTTAATAATCTTTACAGTGTAAATTGTAATTATTATTATTATTTTGTGAATAACCGAACCCAGAGAATTTTTTTTTAATATTTTCAAGGTGCAATTTTCGCAGAGTAGAGCCCTCAGTGGGAGAAAAATAGAAATTGGGCAAATTATTATGGCAAATTTTTTTTAATAATAAACATATGTATTTTTTATTCTTTCTGTTTCACTGAGAGAGTCGGTTGATTATCCATTCTTCTTCCTCCTGAGGGATAGCATTTAAAATCCATCAGCTGACCTACTTTTATCGTCAATTCGAAACAACAACAACATGCAAATGAGTAATTTGCATAACTAATACAAAAGTTTCCCTTATTATTAAATCTTTTAAAAAATCACTTGGGTCTTTTTTTTTTATTTATTGATTTAAAATTTTTTTTCTGACTGGTGTCAGTGAAAAGCTAAGGTCAGTGTGTTGACGGGCATTCATTTCAATGGTGGAAGTTCGATAAACAACGTTGAACAAGTTTCGCTTTGAATAATTCGAGGGGAAAACATTGTGGTTTGAGTGTAAACATTGTGATGGAGTAATGTTAGATTTAGAGCGTTAAATGCACACTGGTTTAGGCTTCTTACATCTTGAGTAAGTACATAAGATTTACCCGGAGGTAATACTAGCCTTTGCTGTAATAAGAGACTTATCTTTATGAGCATGTGTCGTCTGCAGAAGCAATTAAATTAAAACATTAAATAAAGTTATTGGATAGTCGAGGATATTATGATTGGCTGTTACAGAAAGTTCAGGTCATTTCTAGTTTAAAGGTTTGTGTAAATGTAGGCAACTAACTTTTGTTTGAAAATAATTTTACAAACGCATAAAAGCACATTAATGATGAATAACAAGCTAATATAAGATGGGTATCCGTAGTACTCATTACTAATAGGTAATCTGATTTTGTGCGTTTCTGCTGTAAGCTCTTCTTTTGGCATTCTAATAACTTGTAAATTGGTTAAACATTTCACTCCAGAATTTCTTCCTGGATATGTAAAAACTGTAGAATCGGTTTTTAAAATTTGATACGGCTCACATGGAAGGTTCCGAATAATACATTGATTTTTAGAATGTTTGATAAGCCCGGGACATGTTGCTTTATTATAAGCCTATTAGTGACATGGTGGGGAGAAAGTTATAACAAATTAAAAAAAAATTGTCCCCATTCTCACCTTTGGTCATGAGTCTCGGGTAATGACCGAAAGAGTGCGATCACGGGTACAAGCGGCCGAAATGAGATTTCTGAGATACTAGATAGAGTGCACAGCAGCACAATAAGGGAGTCTGTAAGTGTTGAGCCGCTACTTCTCCGCATTGAGAGATCTCAGTTGGGCTGGTATGGCACGTGATACGGATGCCGCAAACTGGTCTTTCTAGGCAGTTGTTATTTTCCAAGCCGGTGGATAAGAGACCAAGGAGTCGACCTAGAAACAGGTGGCTAGACTACATGGAGAATCTGGGTTCGAGTCGCTTAGGTATTACCATGGAGGACATGCGCCTGATGGCGGAAGATCGCGATCGCTGGAGATCTTCTATAGGGCTGCTGCCCCCGCGACCCTAACGGATAAGCGGGTTTGAAAGTAGGTTAGAAAATAATTTTGACCCGGAAGAAATTTGACTATTTTGGCTACGAACCCAGGCTGGCTTTTTGCCTTAGCTATTAAAGGAGGAAAAAAGAATTCGAAAATCGTAAGCCTTCGAACGTTAGAGCAACAACGGATATATTGATGCACATTGTGAAGTTTGCAATCGACCTGCCATTTTTCAAAGCTGCCGAGTTCTCATTATTACGTCAGGATCAAAAGCATTCAACAAAATGCGCTACATCGTTTGAATCACAAACGGTAACTCGGACTCCTTATTATTTGTTTTATTTATACGCATTATTTTTTACCTTGACTCCCCGACTATCTTATCCTTTGATTTTTGTTTGTAGATTCGTGATACAATCCTTTCGCCAAAGTAATTTCTCTCGGTTTATAATGAAAAAATAAGGAAGAACTTGGCACAGAATTGCCTGTATATGAAGGGAAAACCTCTTACTACAAAAGAACACCCGAGATTTTCTCTTGGTTTATAGGATGACTTGATGAAAAGGAATAAATGATGTCGGTAAATGGAAAGAGATCGGGAAATTTAAAATTTTATGCCTAGCAAGCATTCGTTTAGAAGAAAACATGTATATTGAGATCATCGACTACATTTCTGTTAAAAGGCCTGAGTAATGTATCCATAATCTTCAAATGTTTAATCCAATATCCAAAAACAAAATCTCTTGAATCCACAGGCTTCTGTAAATGAGAATCATCAAACTTGTTTAAAATTTCAACCTGCAAGGAATATTTTTTCCTTTGAATGCAGTTTGTATGCAATTATGATAAGGAGTAGATAGTTATGTTCCTAAAAGATATTTTGGATATTTTAGGGTTTAAGGATTTATTATTCGTGAATTTTAAATCTCTTAAGGTCTCTAGAATCTTTCACTTCTTTTGATTTTATTTGGCTTACTTTATTCAATTTTATTTTTAATTATAAATTTTATTTGCGAAGGAAATCGCGTTAACCTTCTGGCTTCTGGTGCGACGAAAGGCGTCGAACACGTTGCAAGTCAATAATACGAGGAGCAAAGTGAAGCGTAATTAAAAATTAGTAAGCACCCTCCGGAGGATTCCTCCTTGAAATTGGTTCGCTATAAAGAGGCGCAGGTCTTGCAGGCCTCTCCTTTTCCTTCTCCTGCGTTTAATTTGCCTGTCGAGGCACGAAAATCATTCTTTTGCCGATTTCCTTGCGCCGCCGCCCGATTCATTGTCCGGCTCCGGTCGGAGGCCATCAATTCTTGTTCCTGAAGAGTTAAGCGCAAAAGTGGGCGCTCGAAAATTGTGGTGCCGAATAAGTTACGCTCGGGGAGTGATTTACAGTCTTTGGCTCTGGTGTAAACCACACTCGATGCTTTAACTAATCCGCAATATTTGTTCTTATTTCCTCCCCTTTCCCCCGCGCGATATTTCAGGGGATGTTTGGCGATCGCCGTCGAAGCTCTAATTACTGGCGCTTAAAATTTAAATGGAAATTAAGAGCGAGCCAGTCCGTTGGCCCTGCCTTTGGCACCCCCTTCCGAAAAAGGAAGAGTTTCTCCCCAATTTCGATCGAGTGTTTCCATTCACTTTGTGCAAATAAGTGCGCAGCCGCAAAGTTCGAGTTGCCTTCTATCATCAGCAACCAACACCACGACGACGACTTCACTCTTTGGGGTTTCATTCACTTTTCTTCCGCCCAAATCGCGTTTAATCCACCGTGAAATAGATCACCATCGGTATACATTGCTTTTCTTTGTCCGTCATGTAATATACAAAACCATCTTGGAATATTTTGTGATTCTTGCATGATATCGTGAACGAAGAAGACTTTAGAGCAACGAATGGTTTTGGAATGATGTATGGCACGGCATATACTTGCTGTCCGAATAAGATTCGTATTGGGCGCTAAGATATGCAATCGTTCAAATAATTCCAACCCTAAGAACTGAGAATTACCTTGTCATTCATTAATAATAATAATATGAATTATTATTCTAGAAAGGTCAAAGTCAGAATTAATCAGGATGCCAGAAAGTATTACAGGCGGATCCAAAATTCTACCAGTGGATGTAGGAATTTCTGAATTGTGACTATTGCTAAGGTTTTGTATTGGGAGGCGGTTATATTTAATAATATCTATTAATATTTATTAATATCTGGTCTTTTATGTAATGAGCATGGCTCTATGCATTAGATTGACTCTCCGCAGTCCTATGTGAGAACTGTTAATTATCGATTTTGTTTGTGTAGATTTTTTGTATATCTTCTGTATTGGGAATGTGTTAATACTGTTTTCTTATAAATTTGAATAAATAGTTTCTTCAGTAGTGCTCTCTAAGACAAATGTGTGGGATTCAATATAGTAGTGTTCTCTTATCGACAAGACGAAGACAAGCTTGTATATTCGAACGATTTGTTGATAAAAGATGTGTCTATGCAAATAGTCTATTTGGGCGAACATTTTATAACCTTTGAGGTATGATATGCTCTAATCATTTCGTAAAAGTCCCATTGCTCTAATCTTGGGTTGAATGTTTAGTATTGGTTCAGTTGACAATTTTTTTAGATTTTTTTTGACTTCAGATTCGGATAGAACATCTAAAAGTAAGTAAAAGTTACGATAGGCACAAATGGCGGTCAAAGAAGAGATGTCTCCTGCTATGTTCTCGTTTTTAGTATATTTACGTGGTGTTGAAAGAACGGAACCTTTCAGAGCTACAGCCCAGCGAACATTCAATTTGCCAGTGTATCATACTTTGGGGCATTCCGGCATTTCTGACCGATTAAACAGAGGAGTCTTGTAGCTTTCCACGATTCGTTTATGACAAAATGTTTCCTTTTTCACTTTTACTTGTTAAAAAAGGAATATCCCTTCCTAAACCTGTATAGTTTTGTGAAGAACTTTGGCTAGAAACCACATCGGAAGAAACGGTCGACTGTATCCATCTGAGACTTGATTATGCAGTTAAGACACAAGAATCGTATCTGTGCAGTTGAGACGTCTGTGTAAGATCAAGCGTATGGACCGTCTGAGCATGTGTTGGAGATTATACGAATACTGGTATACTTGAAGGAAATTTCGGAAAATAAAATGTTAAAAGAGAACCTCTTCATAACAAATGAAAAATATATCGTCGCAAAACCAGTTTTATAGTTTTCGTTTGTGACCAGCAAGCTATGAAAACTTCGAAAATGTAACAAAATGTTAAGTCTAATAATTTGCGCAGCTCTGTATTGCAAGAATGATAAAGCAATTACAGTACTTTCGGAAATACCCTAAAATGATTTTTTTTCTATTTTCTTTAGTTCTTGGGAATTTATGGGTAATGATTTTTTTTACTGGTTATATTTCCTTAATATCATTTTCAGTGTGTAGGGAAATTATTTTTATTTCGTGTATTTATAAATCTTATATTTATGTTGTGACATTAAATGGATGGGATAGTATTACTAGGATGTTCTGCGGAGACATTTAACTGTTTTCTGTCCAGAACAAAAAAAATCAAACAAACTTTAAACTCAATAAAACTAGTTTTGTGTGTGTGTGTGTGTGTGTGTGTGTGTGTGTATGTGTATGTGTATGTGTATGTGTGTGGTATGTGTGAAAGTTGTTTTTTTTATTGCTTCTCAACTTTTATGTAATAGGATATATTATTTCATCTAGTAATATTTTCAAGTAATCCGATTTAAGGAATAGCGAACGTTAGCTTCTTTTTTTTTTAAAGTTTTGTCTGAAAACAGAAGTTTTTGAGTTGAATGGGGAAGGAGGAATATTTGTTTTAATAGCGAATTTTGATGAAATCGTTTTAATATTGGCAAGGCTGAATTCCTTAAGTATTAAATTCATCATCTTCTTTACTCAAGTGCTTAAATATATTTTTCAACTCTTTAAGGGGAGGAAAAAATTTCTCTTGCTAATGTTTCCTTTTTTTTTATGTAGGATGAAGGGGGCAATATTCAAAAAGTTTTAGATTAATTTCGTGAAACAATCTTTATCTTCTCATATTAAAATTTACTGCCCTAAGCTGAGAAGTGAACAATTTCAGGTATTTTCATTCATATCGCCTTATAATTGTTTTTTTTTTCTTTTTTAGATGCCTCGCTTTCTTTTCTCCATCCACTCAGTGTGCTTCCCTTTTCCTTGCGTTTCTTCTAAGCTTTCTTTCGTTATTTTTTTAACATTTATTTAATAATCTCCTTCGTTGTTGTAATTACGGTCAGTTTCCCCTTCTCTTTCGGCCAATCCAGGGAAGGAAGTTGGGGGAAATAGTTTGTATGCATGCATGTATATACGCGCGCGTGCGTGCGTGTGTATAAGTGTGTGATGGCGGTGGTTGGATTTGTGCCCCCGAGGCCCGACTCGTTCATATTAAACGTCCAGTTTAGTGGAGCACATTAATTGCTTCGTCCAGATGCGAGAATGCAGATGAAGCCACGGAGTTATTGAAAGCGTCCTCCCCCTCAAGGGAACGAACCCGGGGCCCCTCAGGTGGGGGATCTCGAAACTTGTGACACTGTCCCCTCCGACCACCGCATTTGTGCAAACCCCCCCCCCCCCCAATTCGCCACCATTACCTCGGGGTCCTTTGGCCAAATTAATTCACCTGCCGGTTCAAAAGGCTTCATCCTCCTCTTTCGGTGGGGAGTAGGAAATAGATGAAATTCCATCCCCGCTTAAAATATCATCTTCTTCTATATTTTTCTTCCTTTTGCGTAATCATCTTGCGGTCACGTGGCCCGCCACTTACAACGTCCTGTGGAATGCGCCTCTCTCTCGAGAAGCAAAAAAAAAATTTTTAATATACAATGGTTGTTTGATGGTAACTTTTAGGATCTTTTTTCTTGTTTGAGGTGGATAAGTTTCATGCCTGAAAAAGTTTGACGGGTTACAGTCCATCTTTTTCTCTATGACGTCACAAGACACTCTACCGAGGTCTAGAGTCTTCCTTTTTTTATAAGAACTTCGATAGAGATTTTGGGTATACAAATAAGTTTGCTTCGTTTCTTGGTCAGAAAAGGAAATTAGTTTTTTAAGATAAAGGTTATTTTATTCAAAATATTTACAATCGAAACAGATAGCTTTCCCGCACTTTTCTGGCAATAAGTGGATTCCGGGATAGAAGAAGTCCGGTTGTTTGGAAGCAATTCAGTTATTAAGCCAATTCTTGATCTCCTCATGAAATCTCAATCGCTTTTCAGAAAGAACGCTCTGCAGAAGTCTAAACAAATGGCGATCTGATGGCACGATGTCTGGTGCACGGTAGATGGGGTAAAGCCTGTTTTTCATTTAGCGACTTTTAAGAGATTTGTAATGCGCAGCGACTTTTAGATGTCTTGTAAAATCACCTGAAAAGCGCGACGTGTTTCAGGTCGTTTTCCATTTAGCAATTTTCAGGGTTATTGTGACTCTGGTCTGAACTGATTGGTCGAGTCGCTTTGGAAAACTTCTCATCCGAAGTAGTTGATCTTCAAACTATTGTCGCTCTCTCAAGGCGATGGAAAAGAGCATATCGACTACTCCGATCACGTTCACGCTTTGACGTTATTGCTGTGTCATTTCCACTTAGTAAATAAATGATTTACCAAATTTTTTAAATTGACGATAATAACACCAGCTACGGTAGCCATGATTTTTCATCTGAATTGGCTAAGACTCCTCCCAAATGTATAGCGATATAGGCTGCCCCTGATCGGCTGGGTCTTGAAAACGACGCCTGAAAAACGCGTGAAAATTAAACCTCGCCAGATCTTGAAAAATCGCCTGAAAAACGCCTGAAAGATACGATCGCGTGAAAATCGCTAAATGAAAACGAGTGCGAGTGCCAGAAAAGCCGCCTAAAAGCCGCAGACGCCTAAAATACACTAGAAAGTCGCTAAATGGATCCTTAATGCATCCTAGCTAGTGCTTCTTTTGTGTCGTTCAAGGAACATTTCACATAAGATTTAGCGCTTTGCAATGTCTTTCTCTCAATTCATGTGGGGCCCAATTGAACATTCCCAATGCATGTAGACATTGAGATATGCCATTCCTAACTCTGTTTCTGTATGGCGCCGATTTTCATCCAGTAATTCTTCCAACTCGGCATCTTCAAATTTTGTTGGTGCACCTTCCACGCTTTTTGTCTTACACGTCGAAATCATTACTTTTGAATTGTCTGAACCTCAGTCTACACATGTTTTCATCTAGACTATGTTCAACTTAAACTTCCACAAGCAAAAGGTAACTTTAAAAAGAAGTATGCATTTCTTGAAGTGAAGTGTCCGTATATGCTGTTTTTTGGCACAAATTTCGACATTTTCAATAAACTTATAAACAATGATGCTCACACTTGATACTAATTTTCAAAGCTTGTTTCTTAAATACATGTTACCATTCTCAATCACATGAAACCTATGCTTGTTATGCTATCTTTTAGGAAACCATGCAAACGTTATAAACTTGTTTGTACATCCACTATTTGCCTGTTCGTTTTTAAACTCATAAGCTGTAAAGGACATAAATCAAAACTTGTTTATAAATTTCTTTTCAAGAAAAGCATCCACCGAAATTTCAGAAAGGAATCCGATTTTCTCAGTTTGTTCAAGCAAGGACAGTAATGAATGTATACTATCAGACTACGCCAAGAACGCTTTTTCTTGAAATCACAACATGCATTGGATTTGAAATTTTCACTTCCGCTTTTAATTCAATTTTTTAAAGTAGAATTCTAACTTGTGTGTTCATGAAGAGTCATTAAAGCTTCTTTTATGTAAAAAAAATTGTTTTGGTCTTGGTGATGTATCGAAGAATTTTAAATGAATCTAAATTATAATTAAATCACATTTTTTTGACGTCCACGCATGTACTTGATGGATGGAACCATGAATTTGAGACATTAGGACTTCATCAAGGTCCAAACCATCGTCAGGGCTCTGTATATGCGTGTGCACGTGTATATATATTTACGAATGCAAAATTTCCCTTAATACTATGGCAGATGCTAATTAAGCAAGAGCAGGAAGCTTGCGTTAATTTTATGTTTGTTTGGAACGCCCGTTGTCATAGTGGAAGAGTTTGTCGTGGTGGAGTGAGAGCAAATCTTATTTGGGCGAGTTTTCAAACATTCTCATAGGCTTATGTATATGATCTCCCTTATGATAGTGTTGTGGGCGCCATTGGAGCATTTTCCTTAACAAGGCCCGTCAACCTGTCTGTCTGTTTGTCTGTCACGAGTGGGTTGGGAAGAGGGGGAAAGGAGGTTGGGGTGGGAGAAAAGCCACCAAGTTCAAACGCAAAATTTTCAGACACATTTTCCACGATGTAACCGAATTAAACCGTTAAGTTGGAGAGAGTAATTCTAAGCGTAAATTAACTTTCAGTGGCCGAGTATAAATAATTAACTCTGTCCAAATTGAAACAGTTGACAGGAAGCTTTAAGTCTGATGGGTAATTTATTCGACCGATAAAGAATTAAATCTCGTCATCGTCGAGTCAATTACACTCCATCTTGCTCGATCGAGACAAAGGAAACCCTTTTTTTTCCTCTTCTGAATATCATATTAGTAATAGTTATTTGTAAGTAAAACTCTTGTGTAAGAAGATGACTGTGTCGTTCAACGTCCGTGTCGTCAATCGGATTTCCTGTTCGAATTCAACCTCACTTCACTTTTTCATGTCAGAAGTTGAAAACATATTGTTATATGCAATTGTAATGATTACAAATAGTTTTACTTGAGCATTTTCTACATCCCGGGTTTGAATCCCGCTGAGGGCATTTGATGGTTTCGTCCAATCAAAATCTCGAATTTGAGTTGTCTGTTGGGAGCTATAGTTATTCGATTATTCATCGTTCACAGCCCTGTATTTGATGTGCATTAATCTTAAAGCGTTTATGATAATTATATTTTTGTTCTAATTACTAGAAACCGTAGCTGTTACAGCTTACGTTAGTAAAATACCGCATTTGGAGATTTTTATATTCTTCAGTTCTTTATCGATTGAGTTTAAAAAAAAAACCGATAGAAATTTTAAAATTTAGGAATTATTCCCACTGATTTATAGAATCTTCATCATCTTTTAAACATCTGATTGTCCCGCATGTATATATGCATTAACACTCGTTATATATCCGATTGGATTTAGAATTATTAAAATGTTTCATGCGTTATAACAAACCTTTACCACGTTCACGCTTTATTTATTAACGATGTAAATATGTAGTCAGCAATGAAATATCGAGAAGATATAATTAAATTTCGTTAAATAATAAGGGAGGTAAAGTTAATGTTAACAGGGGTGTTTGTACGAATAAACCCCCTTAAAGAAAAATTCAAACAACTCGTAACGACATCCCATAAACGAATATAAAAGGGTATCAATAGGAGACATAAACCAACCGCTTTTCCACAAAGAAATTTAATGAACATGTATGTACATTTCGGTCGCTACGCGGCCTTCTTTCAGCATGACTGAATTGATAATACATTAACAAAGACTATTTATATAGAATACAAGCTAATAGGAGAAATTACAGAGGAATCTAAGTAGCCAATAAGAGAAAATTACATAGAAAAAGTCAATTATTTAATAACATCAACGAAGCTAGACCAATCAGAGAGATTCATGGGACCT
>JAHWFO010029543.1:226585-247534 GCA_023313115.1 Rhysida immarginata
AGTTCCCTTTATCATTTAGATCATCGGTGCAGTTCTCTTCAGTTTATCTTAATCTTTCTTCAACTCCAATTTCAAGATAGTCTTCAAAAATTACAAGTTAAAAAAAGTGTTATATAATCTAGATAGTGCATTTGCCAAGGAAGTTGTTTCTGCTATTTTTATTCACAAATGCGATAGCACTTCAATATGTAACGCGCAATAATGTTTTTGAATATTATTTTTCTAAATGCCCTTACCAAACAATACTGACAATGAAGCTTACCTATTTTTCAACGTAAGAACCTAGTCGCTCAACACATTTCTCCCATGTGGCTCCAATTTTTATTGTGCGATCTGCGTAAAAGCCCGTTTTCTGGTTGCAAAACTATTTGCGGACGCCCAATTTCATGTCCTCGTCAGAATCATACCGTTACCCAGCCATGAACCTCTTCATGGGACCAAACCGATGGAAGTCCGAGGGAGCAAGGTCTGCACTGTAAGGTGAGTGCTGGAAGATCTCCCAACTATATTTGCCAATTTTTTCTCGTCGACATTAGACGAAGAGAGCACACACGCATTTCTTGTTTTGCAGTTCACAATTTTATCCCAAAGGGAACAGCAACATTGAGCGTGCCTTTCTGTGGCATAATATGTAAACGTTATTGTAGTCAAATCTCAACCACCTTCGGTAAGTACTCGCGGCATTACAGTAATTGTGCATCATTTATTGAAATGCCCTCGTATCTTTTTATTTCTTCACCTTTATTAATGGCATGATAGAAACTTCATTCAGACAAAAAAAAATTACCAAACTTTTTTCTCTGAGGGTATATTCCGGACTCGTTTCCTGATATTTCATGCCAAAGAAAGAGATCAGAAATAGGAATGGTCGAACAAGAATTTATATTACAGAAGAACATGGTAGATAGAAGGTATTAAACAAACATTTTTTATTAAGATATATGTGTCCTATCTCGCACCTGTATGGCGCTAAACTTACTTCATTTGCAGCAACCATTCATGCAAGGGCCTGTGGCTTGACTCTCTGATAACTGAGCTTTCACTGAAAAAATAACGTGTCATTTTAGAAGTGTTTCGAGCTGACATTCCCTTTCTTATACACAACGCTGGCATCGCCAAAGCATTGACTGTCGCACTCAGGTGTATTCGTATGGTGTTACAGGCGTCGACAATCCGTGAAGAACATCGACATGATCTAAAGGTGTGGCAGATTTCCCCACGAGAAGAAGTCCAGCCAATGGTGATCTTGATGACTATGGGATATCAATGGTAAACAGTCAGAACAAATAATTTTACAACGACGCGTTTCAGCTGTAAGTTTCTTTAGGATATTTGTAGCTTTCAAATATTGTAAATCTCTGAATTTTTAACTATTAGACAGGCCAACAAAAACTAACTTTTAAAAACTTTTTTTTAACGCTAAGAGCTGATTCTTATGCATTTTTGTGGTGAATCCCTATCTGACCTCCGTTTTTTTTCTATCACCCACAGATTTTTTTTTTTTGTTTTTCAATGAAACATTTTAAATTATTCGGAATTTGAGGCTTGATAATCATTGCCAAATCAAATAATTAACACAGCACCCCATATGAAAATGGGAAAAAGCTGAAGATAAACAACGAGGCTTGATAAATTTCCTCGTGGCCCAAAAATATGGATACATTAACATTGCAGCTGCTTCTCTTCACACCCATTACTTTAACATTGCAGTCTCATGTGCATAATTAGGAAACGTGACATGATAGAAAAAGTCTAAAAGCAGATTCGAATTCAGCACATTTATTCAAAAAGTGTTTTTTCATCGTTGGCTTGTGTTTTTTTTTTCTATAAGAAAATTTATTCTTATAACACCTTTATTAACCATGCGTTTTATATAACTATATAATGAATTATTTTATTTTCATTTTATTTTTTGAACAGATATAAAGAACCAGGTAAATAAAAAGTAGAAATATATAACGAGAATTGATATTTTATTTTTGTTTTTTATTAGGCGAAATTATTTTATTAAACCTATTTCTTATTAGAGGGTTGATTTTTTTTATTTAATTGGATTGTGATATGTTCGACACTAATATTTTTCTATTTGTAACCGTCATGACCTATAAATTGAATTGAATTAAGTGGAAAGTAAATTGCATAGCAGCTAATTGTCGTCACTAGTATCTTAATTAAAGCAGAAAAGCCGTTGAGGACATTCCTCTCTCCTTTTTTTATTTATTTATTTTTTTCTCTTCTTCCTCTTGAGAATGGCCGTTAAAAGGTGTATTTAATAAT
Organism: Rhysida immarginata; assembly: GCA_023313115.1. NCBI lineage: Eukaryota > Metazoa > Arthropoda > Chilopoda > Scolopendromorpha > Scolopendridae > Rhysida > Rhysida immarginata. The sequence continues at coordinate 228,863 of JAHWFO010029543.1, forward strand.
AAGAAGAAGAAAGGCGGAGATGAATATTAATATAATTACCGTAAGAGGAGGAGGAATGTTGCTTTCCAGGTGCTTTTGACTGAGGTAGGGTTGCTAGTTCTATCGTCTATAAAGAAAGAAAACGGAATCCGTCAGGTGTATGTATATTGGAAGGAAGGAAGGAAGGAAGGAAGGAAGGGAAAGAAAGAAGCCTTTGGCTGGCTGCTTTGGCCAGGTGGAAAAGAAAAATTATTAAAAATAAAAAATAAAAAAAAAAAGCCACGCCGCGAAACGATCGCAATCGCTTTCTTAGAAGTTTGTCGGCGGTCGAGTCCAAAGAAAGAAAGGAAGGAAGTCGTGGAAAAAGATGGAGGAAACACGATTCTGAGCAAATATTTTAATTATTTGTAATTTTAAAAAAAATTATCAGCGAATATTTTCATTCCAAGGAGTCGGGCTAAGAATTTATTTCAGTGAATTAGAAAAAAAAGGTGTTGCATTATTGAAGCATAAAGGAGGCAGAGATATTTAATCGAAGCGTAAGTTATTAATTTTAATATTAATTTTAGAATATTTGTTTTCTATTTTGAACTATGATAAAAAAGAAATTAGAGCTCCACAGAACATATTCCCATATTTTGCATCAATATAGCGTAATTTATTCTTTTATTTTATTTAAAAAAAATATTAAAAAGAGCTCTATATCTTTCTATATAAATCTAAATAAACTCGACTCCTATTGGATTAAATCGCTTTAAACCTATTCAAAGTGCTTTATTTATTTAAATATCTACATATATATTGAAGTCAATTGAGCTTAACTGCGTATATATAAACATATCGACCGACCGATAATGACTCAATCGAATCAATTAATCCTCCGTAAATCGATTAACAACAAATCTGATATTAATTCGATTGGGGAAATATGTATATGGAAGAGAAACTAAAGTCTAAGATGATACTAAAGTCTAGCCGTTTTATATAGGAAATTTATTTCAATTTTTTTAAATTATAGAACAGATTAATAATATTAAGAGAAAAAGTTGATTGATCGATTGAATTGTGATGATAGATGTGTAGATTTAATGGTTATTGACAGACGGTTTAAATGGTATGGAATAGTATTTGGTTTTAAAACTGTCCAATGTTGCAACCGTCAAGGTTATAGGAATTAAATTTAAAATTTTGAAGCGTTATTAAATGCTTATTGAAAGTTTTAATTATGGTAAAAATTGTTTTCTTGTAATCAAACATCAGTGTCTTCAAATAAGAATTCAAACATACAAGATATGACATTCTAAATACCGCATGAAGAACTAACAATACTTTGTTTATTGATTTTTATTTTTTAATTATCCATATACCTCTTTAAATTGTATAAATTCTAAATAGATTAAAATATATCATTATTTTTGGGTTTCAAAGTAAGAACATAAATATTTGGTCGTCACCAGTGTTTATGGATTTTTCTTGGTGTTGATCATATTTAAGAAGTTTGATGTTTTATTGTTTATGTTAGTTAGATCACAAGAAGGTGATGTCTTTGTTCGGGAATTTGTTTTAATGGTGTTCTTAACAACTTTACTAATAATACTGTTTAAAATTTAACTTTAAAATTATGCACTTTAAAACCCTATTAACACGTTCGACTGTAGTGGAATTTACATACTAACCTGTATAATGTGGCAAATTTTTTTGTAGGAAGAATGTTAGTATGTTTAAAGAAAACAGTAATTTCATAAAATATGCAGATGATAAGTCAGAATTGGTTAATTATAATATAGCGCTCACAATAGCTATCAAATTCAGCTAAATACTAAGCAACAATAACACACTCAAACTATAGAAATTTATATGGCCAAAATAATTCATATATTTTAAATACCCAAATAGATTTAGAAGGTGACACCTTATTACAAACATATTAAATACTTTTTTATAAGAAAACTTTCAACATACAACTTCAATAATAACGTCCCATTTTCAAAACTTATTGAATGCAACGAATATCTCTAGCAATGAAAAATGAAATGACTCTGAAAAAATGAAAAATCGGAAAGATCGTCGGGTCTTTGTATATGGTCTTCTATATAATTATTTAATATTTTGAATTTAATTTTTAATAAATGTATTACACTGTTCTACAGGTAAACAGTTGCGAGCATGAAAAATTACTGATCTTACATAATGTTGAGGTGCTAAAAACGAAAATGGCATTAAAAATGCTGATTGGCGCTAGTTTCCATGATATAAGCAATCACGTAAAGAAGTATGGCATATAAAAAATTTAAATACAAGAGAAGCCGAAATCATCGGTAGCCTGCGTTTCAGCGACGATAAACAAGTGAAAACTGCGGCAGCTTCTATGAAGTGATCATGCGGAAGTACATTGAGCGCTATGACAAGTGCTTAAATAAATTTGGAAAATACGTGGAAAAATAGTTAAAGGTATATCGAATCTGGTAAAGAAAAAAATTTGAAAATATATATAGTAGTTTTGTTTTTATTGCAAAGCCGACCTTAGTTTTACGAATATCCCTCGTAATTACACGTATTTGATAATACAAGAAACTCATGAAGAAATTTGCTTTCTTTCACTCCATCCATATTTTCCGGTTGAATATCAATGATTGAAATGAATAGTAGGATTTTTGATTTTTTTTTTTCTCCCTTGTTTTGAGATATTTCTTTACTCTTGGATCTCATTACTCTGTCAAGCTAATAAGCCTCAGTTCTGACGTCAGGCGGTGAAATGTCTACCTCCGACATTTTCGAGTGTCTCTTCTGATATTTGGGCGCTCACATACATATCATTCCTGTTGAATAAAAAAAATATTAAAAAAAATAAAAGCATTATTAATAAAGAAAGGGAAAAAAGGCATTAATCCTTGTAGTGCAATAATTTTCACTAAAATAAACGAAGCTGTTTTATTACTAATGCTATGTCGAAAGGAAATTTTATCTGTTTTATAAAATGTACAAGATAATGAAACGCAGCTTAAAGAAATGAAAACTGATATTTAACATGTTAGAAAAGAAATAAATAATTTAAAGGTAAAAATAATTATATTCTCAGTTTATTGGTGTAGGTTCTATTAAGGAAAAGATATTTACCTTGATAACTCAATTAATTAAAAATAAAACAATTACCCCCCCTAAAAACCCTCGAAAATTATAGGGTCTACAGAAATCAGCTAATCATTATTTATTATAATTCAAGTTAATCAAGAGAAAAAAATTAAGGGGACTCGACTATTTCCTTTTTTCTCTCATTCTCTCGTCGGCGGTTATCTTTGCTTGGCACGAATCGGCGTAACTTTACACGGTGGCGGAAGGTGGAGGTTTAACCTAATCATTTACCTTCTTTTTATATTTTTTTCTCCCTCTTAACATAAATAAAAGTTTTATCAGGGTTTATGTTAATATCGCCACGTATTAAAAGCATATGAAATTTAATGGTTTCGCATTTCGAATTGACGCTCTCTCAAGTGTGGGAGGATCTCGACCCCCGCCAATAAAAAGAGAGAGAAACTAGGTGGGGATCTCGTGTTTTTTTGCCTTTTTTCCCTCCCCATTCGCTCCACTGAATAATTAATCTTCAATTAGCCGTGAACTTAAGCGCCATCTTTCTACGATCGGTATCTGTTTCGCACGAAATACCTTTTTAGGACGCTGAACACGTTGCGTGTAGTTGGGACCTAAGAATGGGATAAGAGAGAAGAACTTATGTAATGTTAAAATGATGTTAAATTTGAAAATAAGTAGGAAATTTCGTGCAGTTGATGACATGATGAAGTAATAAGAATTCAATATTTAATATCGGTGTTGTATTTGTTATCCGAGGCCTGTTTGATATTAATATACATTTTGGCGAAATAGGTCGGATATCTGCTCAATTTTTCAAATGCATAATAATCATGTATGCTTGAGTAGTTGAGTAGATGCTTGGAGTTCACTGTGTAATATATAGAGTTTCTGCTTCTGGATAGTGATATTTATAGTTGTGCCTCAATTATAGAAATTTGCTCTTATTCCCCTCAAACTTTACAATTGTAAGCGTAGCTAGTGACTTTTTGAGATTCACTTTATATCCAATGAGAAAACGGGCGAATTTACTATTTTTATCACATAAAGTAAGGGGAAGCAGAAACAATCTATGGGTCAAATTGAATTTGGATTTTTATGGATAACAGTTATAAAAGCGGCTTTCTCGATTTTACTATGTTTACTGTATCTCCTCCAAATTTTCCAATGTTCTGGTCATACAGTATGTAACAAAAGTATAAACTCAGTAGAAATTCTTAGATAATATAAATAATAAACATAGGAGAATTTTAATCTGAAGACAGAACATTTAATTAGCAAACTTGAAATGTTCAAAACATTAAAGCACAGTATTTTGTGTTCATTGAATTTTTAAAACAAATAAACTGAAAAAAACACAAAGATTTGCTGTAACAAAATATAAACTCAGGATGAGAAAAATCATTTTAGAAATTGAGTAGGTCATTATGCAGATAATGGGCTATTCCACTTTATTTTGATATAAAGGAGCAACATATTTCACACAACTCACACTGCCAAATAAATTTTTCTACAATGCCACGTGGAAAAACATTGTCTGAAGAAGAAATTCGTAAAATTTATTTTTTCCATGGGAAAGGGAAATCAACAAGAGAAATATCTGCTGCTATTGGGCGTTCTCAAACAGCTGTACAAAATGTACTATCCCGAAACAACAGTTATGCAAAATCTAAGAGATCTGGTCGACCAAAGAAGCTGACTGCCAGAGATAAGCGAATAATTGCAACCTCTGCAGCAAAAAGATTGATGTCAACAAGAGAAATAGCAAGAACATTACCAACTACTGTCTCTCGCCAAACAGTGTGGAGAAGTCTGAAATCAAATGCAAATCTGGAGATATATGAAACTGAAGGCAAAACCAAAGCTGACAGAAACGCATCGAGCAGCAAGATTGAATTGGGCAAAAAACACGTCTGTTGGCAGGAAGAATGGAAGAAAGTTGTTTTTTCGGATAGCAAAAAAATTTAATTTGGATGGTCCTGATGGGTATTCTTCATACTGGATCGACTTGCGCAAAGAACCTAATTTCAGATACAGCAGGCAACAAGGCGGTGGGTCAACAATGGTTTGGGCAGCTTTCGGGTTTGATGGAAAAACGGACATTGTATTTGTGGACGGTAAAATGAATTCCACTAAATACCAACAATAGCTCTACGACTACTTAATTCCATTTGGGCCACTCATCGGAGGACATAACTGGAAGTTCCAGCAAGGTAATGCATCAATTCATGCATCCAAATCAACAAGAACATGGTTCGACAAGGAGCAGATCGTGGTGATGGATTGGCCATCGCGTTCTCCTGATCCGAACCCGATCGAAAATGTATGGGGGATGACTGCAAGAATGGTGTATGCCCCCGTAACAAAAAATATCACCATGTCAACGAGTTGAAGGTCGCAATTTGTGATGCATGGGACAAACGTTTTACACAAGAACTTCAGAAATTGGTCAATTCGATGCACAGCAGAGTAATTGACGTTATTGAAAACAAAGAAGGACCCATTAAGTATTAACTTGTTATTATTAGACATGATGACAATTTGACACAGACTCCGAGTTTATATTTTGTTACAGCAAATCGTTGTGTTTTTTTTCATTTTATTTGTTTTAAAAATTCAATGAACCCAAAATAGTGTGCTTTAATGTTTTGAACATTTCAAGTTTGCTAATTAAATGTTCTGTCTTCAGATTAAAATTCTCCTATATTTATTATTTATATTATCTAAGAATTTATACTGAGTTTATACTTTTGTTACATACTGTAGTAGCAAAGTTTTGGGGAATAGTAACCATTTTCTATTTTTTAACATAAATAATTAGAAAACGACCCTTACTACCTATGAAGAACAGAAATAAAGATTGATTACACAGTACTATTTTTATGTCTGCCATATTTATTTTTTCACATCCCTATTATGATAACGTGAATAAGAGAAGATGGTAATTGAAGAATTCGACATTGAATGATGGTTATCGGGGACCGATTTATGAACAGACTCCATAAACATACCAAGCAAGTTTTTGAATTGGAAAATCAATTCAAAGCGACTTTGATGACTTTCATTCGAATGCTGCATGTAGATTTTAGTGACTTATTTTTTTTTCTATATCAACATTACGTCAGTGTATGATTTCTTCTTAATAGATATATAGTATCAAATTATAGTCAATTAACGGTGAATTAAAGAGGAAATATAAGATTGTTTATTCCAGAGAAATTGATTTACATTGTAAATGTGCACGTTTTAATTTTACTGTTAATTGCGCATTTCGGCTCTTCCTCGAAATTAGCGGAACTCAAAATTTCTTTTCTCTTTTTAAAATAAATTTAAAAGAATTATCCACCTTATTATGATTATAACTGAGATCATTTCAGGAAATAACATTAAAAAGTACAAAAAGAGCGATGCCCGAGTACGCGGGTTCGATCCCGGCCGAGGACGACGAGGGGGAAATCCTGAAATCACGCATTTCCTTCGGAAGGGAAGTAAAGCCGGTGGTCCCGTGTAGTCGTTTGCCGGTTGCACGTTAAAGAACCCTTGCGAGGCAAAATTTGCGGCCCCTATAACGCCGCCCTGAAATGACCATAGCAGTCGAAAAGGACGTTAATACCAAACAAACCAAACCAAACCAAACCAAACCGATGCATCCCGAAAAATTGAAGTGATCGTGCAACTCTTTTTTGACTGGATAAGCAGTCGATCAAAATTTCATAAATGTGTGTGGTCCTGCAGTGAAACCATGCTCTTTATATCACTCATGAAACTTTTGGTAGCCAGATCCATTTGGTAGTCCTCCGCGGCATCCTTATGGATGGTACTCGGTTCCTTTTGCGGTATCTGTAGCTTATGTTTCCCAAACGTCCTCGGTCAGTCAAATCGGCAGATCACTCTCCTATTGAGAACGTTTGGGCTCCCAAACTACTGAAAACTTAATTTTGAATTGAATTCTCATATCTTTTGAGATGTTCAGTTTGGAGCAAAAAGAGGCAAACAGCGCGTCAAGTCGTAACCACCGAGAGAGAACAAGCCGCGGATGTTCTCTCTCGGTGGTTACGGTCAAGTAGATGAACAATCATGGTAAAGAACACTTTGGTGAATCTATGCCACGCCGGATAAAGCCTGCAAGTAGGCCAGAGGTATTGGACTAATACGAAGCTGACTTGGATAGAAAACGTGTAAGAATTTTTTTTATATTTGCCATTCTATGTACAAATTTTCATGTGAATTACATACTTCTTTCTTGATGCATCGATTTTTTTTCCATGCTGTTGAAAAGATAAAGTCCTTAGTGTCGGTTTGCAGCTGTGGCTTGAGGCAATTTTCAGGCATATACAAATAGCTATATCCTGTCAAAGAAAGACGTCTCATAAATTTTGAATTTTCAAATGCCGGACAATTTTAAACAAAACTCAAAGAGGTGCTTGTTTTACGTAATCAACCTTCATCAACGCAATGCTAATAGAACGGTTGCAAGAACTTCACGAAGCCGCTGCAAATACCTTGCAGAAAGGAAATTCACGGATCATGGAAAATGAGAAACTAGTGATGTGGCTGTTTATTTTCTTAAATTAGCGAACTTATTTCTTGCTTGCCATCGAATTTTTAACGCCAATTTAGCATTTTTTGATCGATTAAGCTTGCTTTGATGAAGCGTTACGAAGCCAGAGAAGAAATTTTCTTATTTCGGAGCCTCTTGTACGAGAGCCCCCAAGATTTATTGTTCTCGGTATCGGGAAAGCCGTTTTGTGGTGATTTCATTTGCAGAGAAATTCTTGAGATTTGCGCTTTTTCCTTTTTGATTAAGATGGTGATGATGGCGACTCGATTTGCGGTTAACATCATCAACACCAACCGCCTTATCAAGTTATTAAGGTGGAGATTATCGGTGCGTGGTTGACCGAGAAGGTGAAATTTCCTTCACAAAACAAAGATGAATGGACGCCGTCTCGCCGAATTGAAGAAGGTTTAGGTTTCTATACGAAAGGCACAGCTATTCATTAACTTTGTGTCATTAATTGACGGTCGATGTTTTTAGTTGCAAATAGCACCAGATATACAAAATTTGAAATGGTAAGCAATTTTAGCACGAATAACAATAAGGAAATTGTTCATTTTCTTAATAATTGCGGTAGAAGGTGACAATGGTCTGAAATTTTTCATGCCAAAGGGAGAATTGGATAATCAAAAATTGGAATGATGGATACGTTAAGGAACGAATACAAGACATATGAAGCATTTAAGTATTTTGCTTGCTATAAATAATATGAAGTGTAATATGAAGTACGATGAAGTGTAATATGTGCAAAATTAACATAAAATTATGTGAAATAACTCAGGAAAATTTAGTCTTTTTATTTACTTCGTTTAATTGAACTTTTTTCTTAAATAACAATAATAAGGGGTCCACAAAGACCCTAATCTTTAATAAATTTCTCTATGCACCCCATTAATCATTTCCTGTCCATAGCTATTTTCGGACAATTTTCGTTTGTAATTTTTGTGAATTTTTACTTGCTCTCTGAAACAAAAAGCATAATATTAATGTAAACTTTAATAATAATAATAATATATTAACATGGGAAAATGATTATTTTGTTATCACTTTATTTAAGTTGTAATAAATTTTTGATGTTGTCTGGGGACTTTGTGGTCATGTGTGTTATTCAAAATAATAAAAAAATTAACATTTTAATTTATATATGTTGCAAAAATAAATTTTCTATTTTTTAATGGCGGACTAAATTTTAAATGAAAGTTTGAAGGTGTTTTGAAATTATTTTTAAATTGTACAGTATCATTATATCTGATATGTGTTTATGAATTAGATCGAGTATTAAATTAAATGGTACCCGTATGTACAATTGGAAACTTTAAATGCTAAGATATGGCATGTAATATATCAAACAACTTGGAATGATGTGTCATGAATGGATAATGAAAAAAATTGAAATTATTACTTAGTATGACATATTCATTAAGAATGTTTTGATAATCAAATGTATTCTTTGAGGATAAGAATCGGATCTTCAATCAGTTTTCAAAATAAGATTGAATACACTTTGCGATTCTTCTTGTAGGGTGGTTTTTATTATATTTATATTATTTTTTATTATTATTTAATTTTATTTATTTTAGATAATTGTTACTTTATATTTAAAACTGTAGAATAGTTGAATTTACATATCAGACGGAAAATGGACTAAATACAAGTTAAGCTCATTGAAAACGCACTTTCGTTTTCATGAGCTATTGCACAAACAAAGTATTTAAAATTAAAAAAAAAAAATTAAACCTAACAGAATTCTCACTCTCTCTCAATCTCTTTCTGTGATTAAAGGTTTCGCAAATGAGAAGCCATTAAAAAAATACCCAACAGAACTCGGGTGTTATAAACATAATTGGTGATATCTGGCCATCGCACCTTTTCTGCTCAGCAAATCCTTTCAGCCTCATTCAATTAATCTTCGAAGTGTGGAGAACAGCTTTGGAAAAAAAAAAAGATTTGAAATATATATTTAATATATAGATGCAAAGAATCTGGTAGTGAAAAAAATTTAATAAGTTATGAGTGCAGCTTTTATCTCTTTCGCCAATGTTCTCATTGCGTGTTTATACGGGCGTCTCTTAATTTTTCTATAGGAAATTCTAAACAACGTTTGATATGCTAATAGTAATTAGTTGCAGGCAGTGCTCAACATATGTACGCGATTAGAGTTTTCTGGCGAGATCTTTGCAGCTTTTCAATTTTATTTTCTATTTTTAATAAAAACATTGATCGATTGGGTTTCGAAGAGTTTTGGTGTATCCGTTTTTCATTAAGTTGCCATTCTTATCTAATTGCATTTAATCCGTTGCATCCTTACTCCTCAATGTTCGGATAAATTTTCATTAATTTTATTAATTTTCACATTCTGCAGCGTATTTTTACAGAATTTTTGTAATAAAGCCTTAAAGTCGTGGGTTTAAAATAAAGACAAAATTTATATCTTACTACATATTAGATCCTTAGGAGATTGAAATTTGGATCTACAGTAGCGTGCAAATTATTAAACTCAAAGAAGAAATATTAAAAAGAAAATTTTTTTCTATGAAGCTCTTTTATTGACATTATGTTTACAATTATCGTAAAAACTGTGAACATTGACACTTCTGTATATTGGATATTTGCAAATATTCGATAAGTTTCATCTATAAGTTGAATGCCTCTCAGATTTGGACAGAAATTTATTGGACTATGAGTGTCCAGATTAAACAGGTTTCACTCAATCCTACGGAAGAAATATTGAACATGTCGAATAATCGAAATTGGAATGTAATTGGATACTGCAAGTGTTTCTTTCGTTGGACAGACTATAGTAAGGATTATTAGAAATGCCCTTACCGGTTGCCATTCTGTTTAATCTGGACAAGTTTTCTTTCCGGCAGAGCGTTTAGCTTCGGGTTCGACCACAGTTGCCTTTCCTGTTTTTAACAAGGGCTTGTCCAACTTTGAGTGAAATATTGATTCGGCTGATGAATTTTTGTTGTATGTCAATCATTTTTTTTGGAATGTTGCAGTGAATAACTTGTTCAAAAATCTCAATGCTATTTAGTGAAAATGGTTGAAATAAAAGAGAAAATACTTATTATACGAGGGTTATTCGTAAAGTAAGGTCCGTTTTGCAATAAAAACATAACTACTTTATATATAAATTGTCTAAAAATCTTTTGTGGATAGTGCAGATGATTAACTTAAGAATAAAATAAAACTCTTTTTCCACAACGAAACAGGAATTGAACAAACATAAAAAGAAAAAGACAGAAAATAAAATGAAAAAATACAACCTGAGTCTGTAAGCGCTTTTCGAAAGGTTTGCTTTCATCATTCAGCAGCCAAGGAGCACCTCGAGAGAACTTGAGAGAACTGACTTGGAATAGAACATGCTGAGTATTTATAACGGACAGAAGCCAATCAAGACAAAAAGATCCAACTGAAATTTATTGATCGCTAATAGGTCGCTAAGTGCGTTGCCCATTTGATCAATGGTGATTCGCTAATAGGGCCCCTATCTAAGTTGAGTAATAATTTTTTATCTGTTTTTTGAATGGCTAAGCTTTCGAAGGCGTCCAGAAGGTGTTTCTTGTTGACTCAATAAGTTTTACATTATTTAATAAGAATTCATGCCCGGTATCTAGAGAGTGTTTGGCTATGAATGACTGATTCCCTCTACTATATCTTGTGCGTCTCATGTGTTCTTCGAATCTTGTTTCAATATTACGGAAAGTTTGTCCTTTGTACATCATGGGGCATTGGGAACATCTAGCTTCGTATATTCCTGATTTCTGTAGTGGTGGAATCTGGTCCTTTGGGTTAGGTAATAAATGCCTGGTCTGGTTGGGATTGCTAAAAGACAACGAAATATTAAAAGATTTAAAAACAGAATTGAGACCTTTGATTAATGATTTGTTGTAAGGTAAGGATATGGCTCTCCCTCTATTTTTAGTCCGGTTGAGGGTAGTGATTTCGCCCATGAACTTCTTTAACTTCTTCTTCCTGACCAAATCGGTGATGGTACGTGTGCTATAGCCATTTTAACTGCAATATTCTGGATCAAGGAAATTTCTTTTTTGAATGAGGGTTGACCTAGTGGGAGATTAATAGCTCTGGCAATCATCGAAATGAAAGTAGACATTTTTTGATTCCAAGGGTGGCTGGAATCGTTTGGTATGTAATTCAAACCGTTAGTAGGCTTTCGGTATACCTCAAATGATAATGAATCATGGTTTCTGATGACTAGGATGTCAAGAAACGACAACCTTTGATTGTTTTCCAACTCAAAAGAGAGTTGAATACTATATATATTTTCAAATTTTTTTCTTTACCAGGATCTATGTACCTTTTAAATATTTTTCCACATAGTTTCCAAATTTAGTCAAGCACTTATCATAGCGCTCAATATACTTCCGCATGATCACTTCATAGAAGCTGTCGCCGGTGAAGAAAATCACGCAGTTTTCACTTGTTCATCGTCGCTGAAATGCAGGCTGCCGATGATCTCCTTTAGCTCCCGGAATAGGTGGTAGCCACTGGACGCGAGGTCCGGACTGTAAAGCGGGTGGTCAAGTTGTTCCCAATTAATCAGATCTTTTGTTATCATTAAAACCACTTAAACGCATCTGATGAAAAAGCCAGCCCAAAGCCGAGAGCACTGGGACCTAAGCTTTCCAGTTCTCGATCCCGTTCAGCCGAGGTTCGGATCAGGCGGCGGAAATTTCTTAGGACTGTAAAGGGCGCAAAATGGCCCAAAAACCTAACGAACCAAGCAACCCTTTAGCAAAAAACACAAATGGTGTTTTCTAATTATTAGAATGGATTACTGGAACTCAATTCTTTGTTAGTATGAGTATGTTCTCGTTACTTTCCCCATATCAGTAAAATCGTTTTAAATTATATTATGACGAAATAACCCCAGATAATGCTTTTTTATAGGACGCCTTTTGTAAAAATAATTTTAATTTTAATAGTTAACAGACAAAGCAAAACAGTAATATAAGAGTTTTAAGTTGAGTAATACATTTATTGTTCTTATAAGCTGATCCGAGAGTCTTAATGAGCAAGGCAGATGCCTTTTAGAGGGATTTTATAAAACAAAAGAGAGTGCATGTATCTATAAGCACAGGTTACACAAATAAAAAAGCATTATCCCATTGCAAAGTTTTAGTTTGTTGCTAGTAAGATATGAAAGCGACGAAACTGGTAAAAAAAAAATTGTGTTGAGTCTAATTAATTTGCATAGTTCTTGTATGTGATGCTATTTATCTAGTCACTAAATTACTCGCTTCCTTTTTTGATTTAATTTAAAGCACATAAAATGCTTCTATGGAATAAGTGCAAAAATGTTTACAAAAAATAAATTCAACATTGAAATTTTATTATTGCCTCGAATATGAGAAGTTGTTAATGAAACTTTGCAATACGAGATAATCATTAAATGCGATCGGCAATTTCCGAGCTCTTTCGGAGAATTCATAACAAAAACCATTTGGAAATAAGCCGCCTCTTTAGAATAAAAACAGAATTTATTTTATTCAATTATGCTTTGTGAATCATAGGAAAAATATTTCTCACTTAAAGTTTTTTTTTTTTTGTACTTTTTGTAGTTCTACAGTGTTTTCACTTTGAAAATTTTTTTGAGTTTCTTAAACTGAGAATTTCCAACTGGGATGGTTTTCTTATAAATTACCAGAACTTTATCTTTCTGTTTGTTTTTTTATTTCGCCCCCAAGTAAATCATTTTAATTAAATAATTCTCTCACTCGGACGAAAACGACATTAATGAGCTTAACGAGGGAAACTTAGAGCAACTTGTTTATCTGTTAGTTAATTAATTAAAAAAGATTTTTCCCTCCTCCTCCTCCTCCTTTTTTATGAGCCACCTTCCTTGATATTGTTCGCGTCATTTAATAATTGTTTCGTTAAAACCGGCATGAAAATATTGCCCTCTTAAAATTTAATTTACCTGCAAAATATGACCTGCAATAAAATTAGGATTTCGCGTGAAAATCGTTTGCTTTTAAAACATTTTTTTTCTCTCCTTCCTTCTCCTCCTTCTTGTTCTAATTGAAACCAGTTTACGGGGAAGGTGGGGCTGTTAAAAAGGCATTTGCATCAGAAAATGACGCTCCCGGCCAAGATGAGGAGGCTAAGATTCGGATATTTTTGCTCTAAGAAGAGGGAGGAAAAATGGTTTTGAGAGAAGAAAACCTTTTCTCTCTTTTCTCTTCCCATCCGGTTCCATTATACAGAAAATGAGAGCGGCACCGTGTTATGGCTCTTTTCAAATTACCCTTCTTGCTTTTTATGTCTTTTTGTGACGAGTGATTATCTCGTCGGAGGAGAAGGAGTTTGTCTTTTTTTTTTTTTTTTTTTTTTTTTTTTTTATGGAAAATTTGGGGTTTTTTTTTTTTAGCTATTAAAGAATAAAAAATATATGTATTTTAACGTTTCTCTCGAGATGTGTAAAACGCTCCTTTAAATTCCTTTCTTTTGTTGTCTCCTAAGTGGCGATTTACGCGCCTTTAATAGCAAAAGGATTTCGTTTTATTTGGCGCCGTTTTTAAGTCGGATTTTATTTTTGAATGTAATGGCTTATTAATTTCTCTTTTGTGTGACTTAATCAGTATGTGGTTATGTCGAAAGTTTTTAAGTTTAGCCATTCCCACGCTAGAGCGAACGTTGAAACGCTAAGAAAAGTTGAACTTCAAAGACACCTGTGCAAAAATAAGGAATTTTGAAAAAGCTTTACTTTTTCTATAAAACTCTTTTATTACCGCACTATTGACAACGTTCTTTTAATAGGTACTCAATTTAGATCCTAGGTGTTCTATTTTTCAGATTAGATCACTTTTCAAGAACCTGAAAACTGATAGCGCAAATTGCTAAATAAAACAGAAACTAGAATAGACTAGACGAAGTATCGGTTAAAAACCACGCTTTATCAATACTGGCATTTTCGAGGAAAATTTGTATAAAACAAAATTTTAGACAGGACCTATAACCAACACAAAAATAAACCCCACAACAGTTTTAGTTTTTGGCCCTTTAGGTATGAAACTACGAAACTGTAAAGAGTTTATATTGGATGTAATAATTTGCATACGTACCTAAATAGATTTTGAGATTGCCATACTTAACAATAGAATAAGGTATAGTTCAAGTGAAGCCAGAAACGAATCGTCTTGATCTATTGTTTCAGTGAAAGATGATCAAGTTGAGAAAGCTAATATTTATATGTTTCACATTACTGTCAATAGACTACTGCTAGGTTGTCAAATTTACACATGACCATCCACTTGTTACTGTTCTAGCACTTTGTCCTTCATTTGAATGCTGAGCTTTTGAGGTATTTATTATAAGGACTTTATCGTTAATTTGCAGGTATTTGGGATAAATATGGTCGGAGCACTTGCCTTTTCCACCGAAGCGAGTAAAAGCTTTTGGAGCAGAAGCTAAGGATGCGCAACAAAACTACGAATCTTTAGCGAATTTTCTTATTAGCTTAAGATGTTCAAATAGGACGAAAGTTAACTATAACAAATAAAAAACAGTAGTAATATAAAACCGACGCTATTTTAATAATTTGGTATTTCTTATTAACTGGTGTGGCTTAATGTGCATAGCGTGAAGATCAAGCACAAGTTCTTATAGCAATCAAATAGTTTTTTAGAGAGAAGCCCTGATAAGTGACTAACAAGGGTAGCTTGGCAAATGTTAAGTTTATGCACATAATTAACATCGAGAAGTAGCAACGAACATGCAACTTAGACCACCATCTCAATAATAGAAATAGTATTTATATTGAATATGGTTATCTGATGTTATCTTAGGATGAAAACAGACGCATCCTATATTGGATGAATGCGTCGGATGAATGGTTTGAACGGATCTGAAACGTCTTATGAATCACATGAACACGTAGACAATCGCACGTTGTATACAGGAAATCTCCTTTTATATTTTTAGGCGTTTCTATGCTAGCACTATTTTGGCTATTTGCACAAAAACTAATCAGATCTTTTGTTTGGGAGCAACTTGACCACCCGCCTTACAGTCCGGACCTCGCGTCCAGTGGCTACCACTTGTTCCAGGATCTAAAGAAGATCATCGGCAGTCTGCATTTCAGCGACGATGAACAAGTGAAAACTGCGTGATTTTCTTCACCGGCGGAGCTTCTATGAAGTGATCGTGCGGAAGTACATTGAGCGCTATGACAAGTGCTTAAATAAACTTGGAAACTACGTGGAAAAATAGTTAAAGGTGCATAGAATTTGGTAAAAAAAAATTTTGAATGTATATATAGTAATTTTTTTTAATTGCAAATCGGACCTTAGTTTACGAATAACCCTCATATCTTCTTGAACAAGAGAATGGGGCGGGACTTTGTGTCATCGGTATCTCCTCTAGCTAATCTTTTTTGCAGAAGGAATCGGATGTTGTTGTTCTTCGAATCTCTTCGCGCAATTCATTAGATGACATAGTTATTTGGAAAAATTTAAAATTATGATAATTCCTTAAGCTGCATAGGGTGATTTGGTATGTATTGATTTTTTTTAAATAGATTTCATTCCATCCAACCTTCTCGCTTTGGCCGATAAATTGACATAGATTTATGCGGAAACTACTTAAGTCTGGTTCACGTTTGTTTCATTCCTATTTTAATCAATTCACTATTTCAATCATTTATAATTAATGAAATATAATTACGGATACGTTGATTTTGTGATTTTTTTTTATTTTTTTTTTGCAATACAGTTGACTCCTTAAATATTGAATGGCGCGCCACACAGTTTGCTTCCAGTAAATCTCGTTGCATTTTTCAGTCATATTTCCTTTCATTAAACTAAATTTTACATAAATAAATTTATAACGGACTAAACAAAGTTTTATAGCACCTGTGCATAAACAGAATTTAGATTTGTCCGTAATGACCGGTTTTTTTGCTTATTTAAAAGTTTGAATGAGCTTTCGGATCATGTGATTCAGAGGACTGTTCACCTTTATCAGTCGGAAGTGAAGAGATAATAGCGGAGATGTTTTAATACCTTTTAAGGTGCTTTCTAAATATGTTTCCTGAGCTTAGCGTAAGAAAATATTTTTAAGGGAAGAGGAAAGGAAGCCAAAGGATTTGGAATGGTTGCGCTAATTGAACTCGAACACGTGTTGGTTGTTGATGTTCCTCCAGGTATTTTTAGAGGGATTGCAACTTTTCGGCCGAGAAATTTTTATTGCGCACCTCGAAACACCTGTGCCACCTTTGCTTTGCCATGGTGGAAAAAAGATTTGTTTTTATTCATTCGACAGTACATTAAACTTCTGCAGGATATGTGATTATTTTTATCTTTTATTTTTTTTTAAAAATAGGCAATATGAATTACAGAAAAAATTAACTAAGAAAGCGTTGTTTTCGCTGCAATACATTAGCGCTGTAAAGAAAAGTCGCATCTAGTCGATTTAAAAAAAAGAAAAAAATTATTTAGTTATTTTAATAAATAAATAAATAAATAAAATTGGCATTACAATAAACAATAGAGTAAGCTTCCATAAATCCAAGGAGATACTTAAAAATGCGAATTTCACAAAATTTTTATTTATTTTACGCTCGCATTTCTCATTACTGAAATCCGAAACCCTTCGAAGCTAGTTTTTTTTTTTAAACTGTCAGTTAAGTAGCTAATAAAAATATTAAAACAAAGGCGTTCTTATTTTTATTATATTCATTTACATAGTTTAGTTTCGTCTAATCATATAAATAGATTAATAAATAAAATATTTTATGAATAAAATGTCGTTAGTATAAAGAAATTGATATGCCTTGCACTGATAATCGAAATTCTGCGTATAAGTTAACCAGCCTGATTAGATCGCAATATATGCACGTAAACGGATTATATTAATATAGCTATTACGTAAAATTGCTCGAAATTGAAGCCTGTTAAGGCTTAAAAAAAAGATTTCCAATTATATAACCAAATTCAAGAAATTGGATTTGGAGTTTGTGTGAATTCTCTAAATATCAGTAGAATTTTAATCAAAAATGGAAGCGGTTGTGGAGTAATTGATTTATATCGACCTCTTGTGATATTGCATTTATTGTGCTATTTCCAATAGAGACTTTGAAAGAAATTAAAACGGAGGTTAAGTAGGCGGGGAGGTGTTTCGACGTCATCAAGCGTCATAGATTTGAATTGGATAGACGCGTCCCCGACGTCACGGTGATAGACTAATATCGCTCTTGAGAATTTTGTTTTATTTAGATGGAAAAAGCTTAACATCAATTTAAATGTCATTTGATAACAGTTCATTCAGTTGACGCATATATGATGAATTGAATTTTACTTTTTTTCAATAGGCGAGTAAGAGTTAGGAATTGTTTCATGTAGGCTTGAGTATCTCTCCGTATGTTCTTTATAAATTAAGAAAATAAATCATTTCAACATGATTCTCAACTCCACTTCAAGCTGGGAGGCAACAAGTGATTTAGCGTGAATGGCTTTACTGTGTGAGGAGAGTGAGATGGATTGAGACACAATCTCCAATTACAAATATTTTACGTCATTCACTTTTAATGTGTAATATAATTTTTTTTTGTCTGAGTAGTAAGTGTTATTTTCTAAAAGCTTATTTGCTTAAAAAAATATGCAAAATGTTTACTATTCGTCAAATTTTGCTTTTTTTTGACACAAAAGCGATATTATGAAGTTTATTTTACATTATTAGACTAAATCAAGAAATTAAAAAAAAATCACTTTTTCTATACACAACTTTTATTGAACAATAATATTCACAGCTTTTAATACGAGGGTTATTCGTGAAGTAAGGTTCGTTTTGCAATAAAAACAAAACTACTATATATTTTTTCAAAATTTTTTCTTTACTAGATTCTATGTACCTTTAACTATTTTTCCACATAGTTTCCAAGTTTATTTAAACACTTGTCATAGCATTCAATGTACTTCTAAATAGAAGCTGCCACTGGTGAAGAAAATCACGCAGTTTCACTTGTTCATCGTCGCTAAAATTCAGGCTTCCCATGATCCACTTTAGATCCTAGAACAGATGGTAGC
>JAHWFO010029543.1:247934-295047 GCA_023313115.1 Rhysida immarginata
TGCGGAAGTACATTGAGCGCTATGACAAGTGCTTAAATAAACTTGGAAACAATGTGGGAAAATAGTTAAAGGTATATAGAATCTGGTAAAGAAAAATTTTTGAAAATATATTTAGTAGTTTTGTTTTTATTGCAAAACGGACCTTACTTTACGAATAACCCTCGAACAATGTTAGACTTTATTCTTTATAATCATTTTGATGCACTTTAACATGCTTTTCACGAGAGTGATTTTCAGTTTCTCTTGACGCCTTTATTTATTTTCCATATTCGTATTAAGTTCTGTTAGAAAATGGATGGAAAAATTCTGCGACCTGGATTCGAACCACGAAATTCGACTATCATGGTCGACGCCTCTACCACTTGGGTTGTCGCAAACATTTGTACAGCAATTCTGTCACTAAGTGTCTTAAAGACAACCAAGTTGTCAAGATGGAAAGCCCAATGGGAGGTTCACGGTCGTGAAATTCTCCTATCGAAACCATCACAAAGTTTGATGAACACACAATAAGAAATAAAGAATTTAAACTGGAGCTAACTCCAAACATCAGGTAAATGATATTAATTAGAAAATGGGTTCGAATCCAGGTCGCAGAATTTTTCCATCCATTTTCTAATTAAATATCATTTACCTGTTGTTAGGAGTTAGCTCCAGTTTAAATTCTTTATTTCTTACGTCTGTTAGAAGTTAATCCTCTCGTCGGTGATCGTCTTTGCTTGAGTTTTAAAAACACAAATGAAATAAGAAATTAGACATTAATAAAGTAAACTGCTGATGTGAAAATCACGAGCAAAGCTGGCATCTAATTAAAAAAAAAATTTTTTTCAATCGAAATTCTTTAAATGGATAATCTATAACTGTAGATACCGGGTGATTCAGTCAATTTCTGACCATTTCACTCGAATCTTTTCGCCGCTTATCCATTGAAGAAGAGCTGTCGTATACCACGACGTGGCGAATTTTGAGAAAGGATTTACACCTGTTCCCGTATAAGCTCCATGTTTATCAGGAGTTAACAGACACTGGAAGACAGAAGCGACAACAATTTGCGATGGAGTTTGGAGCAGGAATGGAAGCCAATCAGGACATTGTGGACAACCTGTGGGTGTCAGATGAGACCTTCTTCCATCTGTCAGGTGACGTTAATAAACACAACGTTCGTTTTTGGGGTTCCCAGCACCCTCATAGGATCCATAAGTCACCTCTTCATCCACGAAAGGTTATGGCTTGGTGCGCGATTTCTAAAAGAGGCATCATTGGTCCGTTCTTTTTTGAGGGCACCGTAACGTCACAGGCTTACCTTAACATGTTGGAAACCTTCTTCATCCCCGAGCTGCGAAGGAGGCGTATACCGCTTCGACATCAATGGTTTCAACAGGAGGGGGCTAGGCCTCACACCACTAATGAAGTGCTAGACTTTCTCAATCAGAAATTCGGAAATCGTGTCATTTCAAACAGGTTTACAGATCGATTCGGGGGTGGCGTTCTTTGGCCCACTACGAGTCCTGACCTAAACCCATGTGATTTTTATCTCTGGGGGTTCCTTAAAGACAGTGTGTTCACTCAGCACCAAGAACCCTAGACCAGCTGCGACAAAGCATCGTCGACTGCTGCACCCTTGTGGATGCAGAAATCCTGGATAGAGTTATGAACAACTTCACCATTCGGCTGCGAGCAGTTCAAAACGTTCGTGGTGGCCACATTGAGCATATCATCAAGACTTTTCCACGGGAATAAAAACTCCGAACTGCCTAAAATATACTGAAATGCTAAGTTTGTAAACATTAATGGGTCAATAAATCATAGTACTGTAATGGTAAGAAATTGACTGAATCACCCTGTATTACAAAAAACAACATCGTATTGAGTCTAATAACTTGCACACTTTGTATTTCCATTGAAAAAGCAAGCTTAGTGCTTCTTTTCATTTATATAAAATCGGGTGGGGGGGGGCCCCCAATCAATCTACAATTTTTTATTTAACCTACACAGACGGGTAGAGGGGGCAAAATGTTTAATAGATGTTATCTATTATGGAATTTTTCCCTAATGAAATTTAGAGCTTTCTGGACTTCTTTCTATGGAAAACCCTAAAGGATATATCTTAGAAGACCAGCTAGACAGGCGGCGCTTAAGGTAATTCGCAGTAATTCGCCGTAATCAGAAATGTCTGGATGCTTAGCGGTAATCATTTTGAACACCTGTTGTTGTAATTGTAGAAATGAAAGATAACTTAATATTCATCCCTTGATATCTGTATAAATTTACTTATTACAACTTTTATACAGGTTTTTCTTTTATCGCTGTGAATATACATTTTTGGCCCGCTCTGTATTGCAATATACAAAAGAGTGACAGTATACAATAGCTTTTCGACATTTACAATGTAAACTACATTCAACAGTCACAAAAGAACCATTCTATAACAAAATGAACCATAGAAAAAATAAACTGAATAAAATAAATTTCTTTTGAAATAATCAGTATGAAATATCCACTATTTTTAACAGGTTTGTCATCTTTGAATCTTATTGGTTAACCTGACTTCAGAGTTATATCAGACTTCGACTAAAATTTAAAAAGGTGAATATGACAATATGTACTCTGGCGCAGCTGCTCTATAGTTTCATTTGATTAATTCCCTATTCTAAATGCTATGCGCTACTAAAACATAAAAAGTAGCCTCACGGAGGGAACACCTGTAATGGGTAATAGTTCAAAAGCCAATTTGTGGGCAATAAGATCCAATTTCTTTATTTTTAAGCAATTAAGCAATCAGAAAATAACAAGAAATAACGCTAACAAAGAATAATAAATAAATAAATAAAAATAATTTATATAATGTATTATTATGAAATAGCGAAAAACTGCAATGCTAGATTTCTGAGACTCTCTCCAAAATAGACTTGCCCGCCCTTTTCGTCTCGTTGTATTTACATTTTTTTTGGACTTAACAGTTAAGAGCAATTAATTATAATTGTTATTGACTGTTATCTAAATTAATTATAATTGTTAAGTCGAAGGAGGAGAAAGAGGAAAACGAGAGCTATTAAGTTGGCTCGATATGCAATTTTTTTCGTCTCTCTCTCTTACTCGTTTTCTTTCTTTCTTTCTTTCTTTCCAAGCCAGCTGAACGCGTTGCTGTTGCTGTTTTAGAAGTTATTTTAATCATAGCGCTTAATTCAGAGAAGGGAATTCGATCTATATATTCGGTTGGGGTTCGATGGATCCATCCATCTTTAATACCGAGAGCGCCATGATCAAAAGCCCTTCCGAGCCCGAAAACTTTCTGGCCTCGTCATCAGAGCCTTGCATTATGTATAGTCGAGTCCATTATGATGTTGTAGCGATAATTGTCCGTAGCGGGCTTTCATCTTTTGCCAAACCTCGTTTCTGTTGTGGATCTTTAATTTTAAACAATATAATTTCCGTTCAGTTGCTCCGGATCGTTCCACCCTTTACCCCTCTTCCCTGGTTATCAGATTTATGCTATTGTTTAAATAAACACGCCTGTGTGTGTGTGTGAGTTTGTGTATTGGAGGGACACGTACAAACACACACATACACAGACACACACACGCACACAGACACACACACACAGAGAGAGAGAGAGAGAGAGAGAGAGAGAGAGACAACGGCGCATATGCTACCGCGGCTCCCCACGAACCGTACTTGTCGCATCAATCAATACGATCGATCGGCCCCCGATTATTAATTTTTCAATCACCTGCTGAGTGAATTCAATTATATCGAAAGGTTTAATTTTCATGAAGATCATAGCTTTGCAAAGGAATGAGGACTGATCCCTGGTTCAGGTTCGACTTAATGCCTCCGGACTTAGGAGATCACGAATTTGCCTCGATCGGAGGAATTGTCGACGGCCCCCGGTATAAACCCCCTCGCCGTAATACTCTGTTTTGAACCTCCCTCCTGCAACTGGTTAATACCTCCTGCCTTTGTACTAAAGAATTCACTTCTAATTCCATTTCTAATGCCGCCGAGTCTTAAAACGAAATGACCTTTGCAAACGATTTTAACTTTTGTATAAAGTTGAGCGAAACTGTTAGCCGATATGGAAATTGGGCTCTGTATACGTATATGCGCAATGAACATATCGAAAGCTGGGGGCTGCTTATTTTTAATTAATTTTTAAATGGTTATGATAAAACGAAGGTAAAAAGTAGAATTATTCATGGATTGGTAGAAACATGAATTTAAGCCTCTATGATGAAAGAATCTAACAAATTCGAAAGTCTTCAAGCTGAGGAAATACTATTTGTATACTGCAAATGGCATGTATGATAAATTCGTAACATTTAAAAAGATAATAAACTTACTGTCCATAAAAGGTAAATATAGCACTTCCATCCATAAGAGGTTAAGATGCTTTGTTTAATTTGTTTACCGTATGTCGAACATTCATTTGAGAATCCATTTCTTAGTTTTTAGCATTTTACATTTAAAACAGGGTTTACACAGTTAATTACGAGGTGCGTTCAGAAAGTAGTACAAAAAAAAAGCAAGTAAACAAGAGAAAAAAAACTTTACAAAAAATTCTTCATACCTTGAACCATTTTTCTGCATGCGGTAGCTTCTATCATTTTCAACGACATTTTTTTATACTCTTTGTCGTTTTGAACTTCTGGCCACTTTTACTTAAAGAATTTCATTTCATTTTGCACCTGAAGTCCTCCCTTGGCCATGAGTTCAACAAAGATGACTGGTTAAAAGAAGCTGTCACTTCGTGGTTGACATCACAGGCGCCAATTTTTCATGAACAGGGATACAAAAACTTGTGTCTTCAAAATGGTGGGAGCTACGAGATAAGTAGAAAAATAGTTTAAGATATGGAGATTTTTTTGTAATAATTTTTTTCCTGATGTGCAGTTGCTTTTTTTTAATTTCTGGACGTATTTCTGGACGTAAATTTCTGAACTTAATTTCTGGACGTATATCGTACATTAGGCACGTTTTCTTAAACCATAATTTCAGAATACAGTAAATTCCAATCATCTACTCTATTGTTAGGGAATTCCTCCGTTTGTATCCACGGAATTTTGATTTCAATCATCTACTCTTGGTGGATTTTATTTGGGGCACTTGCTAACCACTCAGCGATCAAATACTTTGGATGTTCTAGGTTACTCCGTGACCTATTTAGTTCTTTTAAATTCTTGATAATCAGTATTGAATCTAAGTTCGGTGTATCCGATCGGCCTCGGTGGTTCAGTGGTTGCGTGATCGCCTCTGATGCCCGAGGACGCGGGTTCGACCCTGGTCGAGGACGACGAGGATTTTTCCAGGGGGAAAATCCTGAGATCACGCACTTCCTTCGGAAGGGAAGTAAAGCCATTGGTCCCGTGTAGTCGTTTGCCGGCTGCACGTTAAAGAACCCTTGCGAGGCAACATTTGTGGCCTCTATAACGCCGTCCTGAAATGAGCATGGCAGTTGAAAAGGACGTTAATACCAAACAAACCAAGCAAACCATCCGGTGTATCCGTGTCGTTACGGACTTCTGTGAGAGATTGGTATTTAGACAGTGATAAACAGTGCGAGACAGTGTGAGAGATTGGTATCTTGTCGTCGGAAAACTTGGTTATATGCAGACTTGAATCTGGTAATAGCATCAGCAACATCACCAACTTCGTTCTCTGGTCACCGACCAAGATAGTTAAAGTCAAAATTTCAAATCAAAGATTTGGCAAACGAATATGCGTTTGTGTGTCCGTGTATGTGTATTGTATGTCTATTTGGTGAATTAATTACGCAAAAAACTTGTCATCTAATTTCGGTTTTTATTCCCACCTTCTTAAGGATATTGGTTTTTTCACCTAGAAGGCTTTGTTATAAGAAGAATTACGAATTTACATTAAACAATCCTTTTAATCTTGGAAACAATTTAAAAAAAAAACCACAACAACATTAACGCTAAAAAAACTGATGATAAAACATTTTTTAAATTCAATAGCCTGCATTAAAAAACAAAAAAAAAAACGAGTAATAATTTAGCTCTCAGGTACTCGAAACTAAATTGAACAACAACTTTGAAAAATTGAAGAATTCCACATGAATCCTGGCGTGGAAAAATCCAACAAGAAATTAGGCAATGATATTATAAGAAGAAATGGAAAAAAATTCCACGATCTGAATTCGCTCGTTGCCCCTCAGAAATTAGGCATTGAAGAATTTTTTTCCCCAAAATATACTTGTAGTGCATACAAGAAAGTTGTTAGTAAATCTCTATTCCAAAACATGTAAATCCCTATTATTACTGCTTTGGGTTGTAATTTGAAATATTAAGGACTTTGCGCAAAGCCGTGAAAAATAGGAAGCGTAGAAAATGAAGCCGAGGTTTTGTTCGTCACGTCAACAAGGTTTCGGGGAGGCCGAGTGCATTCGCCATTCAGTCCCGATCTTGCGTTATGTCATGTGATTTTGATCTTTTCGGTAAGCTGAAAGAACACATGAGCTGACAAATGATTTGTCAACGATGAACGGATGGAAACGGATCTGCAGCTGTACATGGAAAAATAGTACATCGTAGGGACGTCCACTAAATATACGGAATGATTTAATTTCTAGTAACTATCAGAGATAAATTGAAATTACTTTAATATTTTAATATTTTTTGGATATAGTGACCAGCTTCTGCGACACGTTCACTTGCCTGATCCCTGAACCATTGGAGAGTTCCTTGAATCGCTTCTTCATTCATGAAACTTTTGTCCTCACTGATGCTCGGAGCCGAATCAGGATTCGAGGGCAAGTGTGGTAATACCTCACAATGAGGTTGGCCAATAGCTGCCTGGTTTTTATGACGGGTCTCGCGTTTTCATTCTTTTGAACATGTATTTTCTCCTTTTTACTTTTAAGTTATTATACCCACAGTTTCTGGTGAACCTTCATAACTAGTTAAGCAAATAAACAGTACAGTATTTTTCAGGCTGCGCGAGGCTTTCGAAATTAATAGTTAAACTGGAAAGTCTCGGGTTGTGACGTGCAATTTAGTAAGCGCTCAAGAGCTGGCGCTAGTATAGCAAAAGTCTACCTTAGGCACATTTTGGAAGAGAGTCCTAAGACCATACATACCTTCTATTGACTCTGATTTACAGTCTATACTCCCCTTTAAGGATTTTCACAATCACAGTACCTATGTTATGCGAAAATACTGTTACCATCGGCCAACCTTTACATGGGATCATTCTCGAATGTTTTGCGACCTTCATGAAAGCGGTTACAGCATTCAAATATTGATAAACGTGCTGCAGTCTGTTTTCCAAATATGAATTTAATCAGGTTTTGAACCTTCTTTCGCCATAAATTTCATGATCCTGATTACTCGCAGATCGACATAATCTTGAATAACAAAGTCTGGGAAAACAAGTGATATATTTGCAACTTTCAATGCCATAAGGAATGTTTACTAAATTCAGTAACTTTTGTATTCGATTGTTGGGGCAAAATCCGGATATTTAGTGGGACGCTCCTCATTTATGCGCTTTATTGTACAGGGTATTTACAAAATTATGGAGGGGTTTCGTAAACGAATAATGTGGCCATTTCTCAATCGACATGGGTGCAACTTGAACCTGTGCAGGACCGGCTGTCCAAGTTTGAGTTGAATTATTCATAGTCCTTGGTCAACGATAATCAAATTCCTCTTATACCAGAAGAAGCATGTCCGGGCTTACGTGTTATCCGACCAGAAATATCTCGGAGTAACATAGATAATGGTGGTACGTAAGCATTGACTTTAACGAATCTCAAAAGGAAATAATCACATTGTGTGAGGTCTGGCGAACGCGGTGCCACGGGAGAGGTTGTCGTCGTCATTTGTAGCAGCCCAATCAATGCTGTGGAAGAACACGACTGAGGAGTATTCTCGCTCTTCCTGTGAAATGAGCATAAACGAACTGTCGATAACGCTTCGCAAACTTGGACAGATGTTTTTTCTAATGTTACCATAGTTTTATGATGAAAATCTGGATAAAAGTTTCTTGAGGGCGATTCTACAAAACACAGGTCTAACTTATTTTTTGAATCCAGTAATTATGCAAACTATTTTGTTTTGTTTGTAAGTAAACTTGGTTTGTTTTTTTTTTCGTTGTTTTGTCTAACTTGTATCGAATTGTTCCTGTTTATTTGTGAAGTGAATAACTGTAATTTCTGGAGTTTTTTGAGTAACAAATAGGTCGCTCTTGAATGAAAAATGGAAACTTTGGCATTGTTAAAGAAATTCCATTCCTTTCTCATGGAATCATCAAAAACGGCAAATATCCTGTTGTCTTCGAAACGCCCTTTGAGTGCTTGCCATTGCATTAATGAACTAAATAAGCTCCTTGGAAATGCAAGTCTGCAATAAATAAATAAATAAATAAATAAATAAAGAAATAAATAAATGGATTACCCTGAAGACGAAAGAAAGAAGACTCGTCGGGAATGTCTCTCGAAGAATTTGTTGGGCCGTGAACGATGATGAGTGCATTTAAAAACTTTTAACAACTGTTAAAAACGACTGAAAAGCACTTCGTGGAATGGAAAGGAAAGTGACGAAATAAATATTAAAAAAAGAAACGAAGTTTCTCATCCTTCTAGGAAATTCAGTTTTGTCGATCTGTTTCTTGACTTCATCTCGTTTTACGTCTCTCGTCATTTATAATGTAAAACGTCGCCGACTGGAAATGCTCTCTTCCCGCCCATTGAACACACTAAGTGCATGGAGAAGACCAAACAAATGTAGACATTATACTCTTGGCATCCTATTTTGGCTTTTAGGTGTATTTAATTTTTTTAAATATATTTTTGCTTAAATTGAAATGAACATAAACACATTTAACGATGTTCGGCAAGTGCATTTAGGATGGTAAATGGAGGAATGTGATATTTTTAAATTTTTTATTTATTTGTTTTTCCGTAAATAAATTCTTTTTGAGACGAGGAGTATTAAAACAGTAAATAGATATTTCAAGAAAAAATAAAGAAAATCTTTCGCAAGCTTTCAAAGAAGTGATTGATGCAAGCGAAGCTTCCTTTGTTGCAAGTGGTGGGAAGGTTTCCCTCTGTGCTTCGATTTCGATTTGCGCAATCATTCCAATTCGCTCTCCCTTTGGTTTCTGTGGCAAAACTTTTGCTTTTAATAAAGTTCTACAATATTGATTTGGGAGCATAAATTTCTCACGTGCCATAAGTATTTCATGAGCTGTATTTCGACTTGTAGCTGCTGCTCAAACATCTCTTGTGCATCATCAGTTCGCTATTACTCATTGATGGATTTCAAACGAACTATGTTTAACCAGTCTGTATGTACTCATAAATAGATTAATCGCCAAATAAATGCCTCCCGTGGTCGTCAATTATGGACGAGTACAAATAGCTCAAAAATACGAATCCGCTGCCTATGCGCATGCGCTTTGTATGATTATCTATCTATATTTCAGATGCGATTCTAAAGAGCTCGTAATTGAAATTTATGGAATTGGGCGGAAATATTTTTTTGTTGTTTATTAATTTATGTAATTTTCGCTTTAAAATATACTTGACTATATAGATGATTAAAGGTTTTCATCATTCGCTGAGAATCAAATACAGATATTGATTTCCATTGATTTGTTAATGCTTTTACAAGATCCGACTCTTATTTTGCTTTCATAAGAACGCTTTTATAATTTGGTATATGTATTCTGCTTCTCTTTGGAAGTCTATGTAATTGATGCGACAAAAGTCTGACACCATAGGAAATGGCTATTATATACCAAACTTCATTTGATGCCACTATCCTATATATTTTCCAAAATTACAGACTTACTAGAGCTGTTAATTATCTAATTTGTAATAATTTGTTAATATCTGAAGCTCTTTTACTCAGAAAATTCACATATGTTATTTTGCTTATCCTCTGCCTTTTATTGAAATAATTTCCAAAAATATTCTATTTGGAAAAGCCATCAAGTGCGCGTTTCAAACTGAATCGAACTTATCAGGCAGACAAGCAAGGAAAAAAAAAATCAGCTATGAGTTCTATTGGCAACGTCAGAATGGGCGGCCAGAATGCTTTACGAATAAAAAGTTCCAGGTGTTCGGATACCTTTATCTTGGATATATCCACCTTTCTAGGGTTTGCCGCAGGTGGGGTAGGGTGAATGTCTCTTCAGCGACAGGTTGTTGGTAAAGGAGAGGTCGATGTCTAGAATGGATGCTTTATGGTAAGAAGGTAGGATATTGGTATATTCTTCTGAAAGACATCCCATAATGGGAGCAGATGAAGAAAAAGTGCTCCCATTGCAGTGGAGTGCAGGCACAAGGGAGGGGAAATGACCCATTCCTTGAGAAGTTTGATTAAACCAGGCCTCGATATAAGTAGGTAGACTTTTCACGTTATCCTCGGTAGGAATGGATTCTGGAATTCATTAAGCTTCTCTGATACCAGTGTTATCGATATAT
Organism: Rhysida immarginata; assembly: GCA_023313115.1. Classification (NCBI taxonomy): domain Eukaryota; kingdom Metazoa; phylum Arthropoda; class Chilopoda; order Scolopendromorpha; family Scolopendridae; genus Rhysida; species Rhysida immarginata. The sequence continues at coordinate 258,376 of JAHWFO010029543.1, forward strand.
ACGTTCTCGTAAAAGGGTTGCTTATGTGTTAAGGAAGAATTTATCTTCTTAATAAGAGCGTTAGGAGTTCTCTTAAATGACATCTTGCGGGTCCGTTTCTCGAGATAAGCGAAACATATGATTAAAAAAAACCTTCACCTTTTAACAAGCTCTTCAGAGGTTCGACTGTTTAAAATAAAATAAAGACTTTTGAAGGTTACTCTATCGACCGGGATTGAATCCCAACACTAAATGTAATGAATTTACACAGATGATAATCATAGATTGGTGAATAATCTAACGTAAAATTTACAAAGGATGCTTTGTATCTATCTGAAAAGATCTTTTTCTCTGGCCAGGTAGTAAGAAAAATGAGGTTCCATTCAGTTTGCTACACTTTATTTGGTCATAGCTGAAAACCTGGTTAGTTGAAATTTATCCAGTCATAAAGTTTATGTCATCTTTTGGAACATTGGAAAATTATCTAATGAGATATTAACTAAACTTTTTTCGTTCTTTCTAAATGATTCTTGGTAAATAAATTCAACATAGGAAAGAAAATTCCACATCCTGGGCTCGAACCTGGAATCTTCGGCTAATCACGCCAAAGATCACCAGGCCAAAAATTTTTAATAATACAATGTAGTAGTTTGTAGTTGCAACAGGTACTTGACGAATTCAAGTAAATAGTAAAAATTCTACACTTACAATAATGATAAGATTTTAGTTATTTTTTCAGCGATATTCATTTCGTATTCATATTCATATTTAGCAATATACGTATTTCAAATAATGCTTCGATGACACTTCATCTATAAAACGGGAGAATTCTTTTAGTATTTTTGCGTTGTGTTTCGAAAAGTAATTAATGTTCAATTTCGCACTCAATTGGTTGCCACCTCCAAAAACTGTAACCTTCATTGAAACAACCAATATCAAAAACGCTTAACGTCATCAGATGATAAAAGCAGAGCCTAGGAATGTTTTATTACTAGATTATGGTAAAAAGTCCTCCAAGGAAAAACGTCATCGCGTATAAAATTAGGTCAAGGGTCGAATTGAAAAATAATTTGTTTTTCTAAAATCCCAAAGAAATTGAAAATAAAAAAATGAGAAACAAAATGACTATTCAATTAAAGCAATTGCTGCAATACGGTTTGGTTTTTAGTCAAATAATTTTTTTGACACTATCAACAAATATTACTAGAAATATTACTATCAACAAATATTACTAGCCTAATAAATTTCAATTTAATTAGTTCCATGGTGGGATCTAAGAAACGATATTCTGGAACAAAGTGAATGTAACAAAATAACTATGACCAAATAAGAGTGGCTAAATATTTTTGACCAAACAAACTAATGGATTTGTCATGTGATTTGCCATGTGAGTTGTTTCTGAAAATGAATGGATATTATCGTTAAGTAAAAAAAAATTATTTCCCTCTCTTCTTATCAATAAAGTTAACGCTTTTTATATTTATTTTTCTTATATTAAAAAGTGTTGTATCAGGTTCTCTCGAAGCGGGTTCTCTTTGCAGGCGTTTGTTGCTCTTTTCTCTTTCTCTCTTTTGTGTCTCCTTACAAACAACTTCCTTGCAAACAGCTGGAATTCCTCTCTTTATAAGGAAGACACCTGCCTCTAAGAAGATTACGCTCGTCACATTCTTGAACTTTAGTCCCATTTGGCGATAAGAAAGGCGTCTCCTTCCACAAGGAGCCGACTGCGTTTCGTAACTGTGCTGTTGACAGAAGCCACGATCGTTGTTGAAGGGGAAAATTCACTTCTCTTGATCAGTTATAAAGCTGTTGAGATGCTGTGTACTGCGGATATATATATATATATATATATATATGATGTTTGAGATTTTTGTTCAGGAGGACTTGATTGGTGAAGGAGGGAAGTTTTTTTTCATGTAGAATTTTTGAATTCTTGATATTGAATTTTTTAATTGTATTAACGTCTTGGTCTTCAGAGTATGCACTTGAGAAACTTACATCATTATTGTCTTCTTTGAGATTCAAATATGGATTTTGCTTCTTCTTTAAATTAACTTTAAATTGTTCTTTCTACAGTACCTTCCTACATGCTGATTGGCTTATAAAATAGCTAAAGGGAAAGAAACACTATAAGAATGATGAACAGACGAAGATATGCGGACATGAATAAAGGGAGACATTTATGAAATAGTGGAATTTATATATAAGAAAGATATTCAGTAAGAATTTCATTACTTGTAATATAAAAATAATATTTGAATGATTAAAATTTAGATTAATAGCACTGGCCAACAAAATTTAAGATTTTTTTTTTTAACCAAATGCAAGTGGGTGATTTTTGGTAGTATTTTTTCTGCTGATTAGGAATATAATTTTGAAATTTCTTTATCATGCACAGATTTCTTTTTTTTTTTTCAATGAAACACTTTAAAATTTTTCAGTGTTTGGGGCCTGATAAATTTCCTTGTGGACACAAAATATGGATAGTTTAACATTGCAGATCTTCTCTTCGTACCCATTACTTTAACATTGAAGTCTCGAAGTGCATAACTTGGAAACGTGACGTGGTAAAAAAAATCTAAAAGCAGATTCGGATTCTACATAGAAATTACTACTAAGAACATTATGTGCAGTCTTAGTTAACAAAACGTATGTGTTGACTAGTATAATCATCGAAAAAAATACTATAATGTGGGACTATTTTGCTCCACTTTTTGGTACTTTTTATTCGACAAAAACATTGTTTTTTGAACTGATAACGATATTATAGACTTGAAACATTTTAATTGTTTACTTCTTTTTAAAAGCTGAATATGAAGTAATCCACGTAAAATTGTAACTGCATTAATTTTAATTTCCAAAAATTAGCGCTAATTCTCCTGGGGAGGGTCAGAAGACTCTGCACCACTTTGAAAAAACCATTGGCATTGCGTTAAATTAAATCAAAGTTATGAGTACCTTCTTTATCAGGAGTGCCCATTAAGTTAGCGTTAAAATTGTAATTTTGATGTTACTTAAAAAGTTTTTCAATTTTTTGGAGCAAACTGTTCCTAAGAGCAGCAAAGTATCCCCAGTTTACAAAATAGATGTTTCCATTGACTTGTATAAAAATTCTATGTCGAACAGACCAGCACGTTTTTGACGAGATATAAAGAACTTGTCAGTTGTATAAGATGTTAAACTAAGTAACTGATACGATAGACATAAAAATGAAAACACTTAACAAGGACGATATATGTATGTACATTTCGTTGTTTTTCGCCAACTTCTTCAGCGTTTGAAAAAGGACTATACAGTAAGTTTTTAGGTTTACGAGAGGTCTTACGATTACAGAAAAGAACCAATCAGATGAATTACAGATAGGGACCAATCAGAATAAATACAGATATTTTATGATATTTCCAATTGCCATTCAATCAGTGACATTCATGGGACCTTAGTCCTCATTAAATAGCTGATCGGATGGTTTCTTGGCTATCTATATTGATCTTTGGATCTTGAGAATATGGAAGATTTTAACCAAATCTGGATTATAGTTATGGAGGATTTTAATAATAATATCTTGAGAATATGGCGGATTTTACGATGTGGTCAGCGAAACTCGATGCTTCCGCATTCAATATTTTTAATACAGGGAATATGTTTGTTATTCTTGTACAAGTTTTCCTACGAGTTTGTCCCAGATACTGGTACATTTAATTTCTTATATTCCTGAACTTTTTAAAACAGGAATTTTATCTTTAGCACTGTCTAAGTAATGTTTTTGAGTGATTTTTCACTTCGATAGGTTACTTTGAAACCGAAGAACCTTGCGATCTTATTTGATCCCCCTATTTATTGTTCATTATAAGAATTTGCTATTTTCATTTTTTGTTTTTCTTTTCATTGTGGATAAACTTTCTATTATGAATTTTTTCGTTAATTTGCTTCGAAAGTTTATCCACAATATCTGGGCTATATCCATTGATGGTCGCAAAAGTCTTAATATTATTTAATTCGGTGTTACTTTTTTTCTTTTGTTACAAGTATCCTATGAAACGCGATCTCCGTATTAAATGATGAAACTCTGCCAATTTTTGCGTGTAACAATGATTCGAAGTGCTATGAATAAATAAACGACGGAACAAACCAATTCGCATATATTATAAGAATAGGATACAAAGTAATTGAGGGTCCAAGCAAATAACGAGTAATAAAGTTAACATACAAACTTTACAATAATAGTTAATGAACTCAGGGCATGGCAAGGAACTTAAGATTTTGTTTATAAAATAATTGAATTTTTAGGTGATTGAAGGAAAGGAGGGTTGCCCTTTTTTGTGTTTGATTTGCTATTTTATATATAGGCACATTGAGACCATTTCTTAAAGGGTTGCATAAAGTGAAGAGGTAAAAAAAAAAGAAGTTTATTTTTAGCTCTCTGCTCGTTCTCCACCATCGCCCCTAATCTTAAATCGTGGGTCGTTTTAAAGGTAGAATTTCGGGCTGAGAGAAAAGAGAGGGAATGTTTGTGCGCATGCTCGGCCCCACAGATTTCTCGGTAGATGATCGATCAGCCATGTCGTTTTGAATCGGTATCGTCTTCGTGGCACGATTGTTCTCTCAGTCCCGGGAAGCCTCGTCGAAAATAACTCTTTTGTGACGAGGAGGGATTCGTTTTCAACAATAGATGTTAAAAAAAATAATCATAATAATCATAATAATAAAAATAAAATAGAAGAAGCCATAGGCGGCAAAGCCCGCCCGCCGTGCCGTGTTCGCTTTCCGTGGTGGAGGGGAAAAGTCGGCCGGGAATTATTCAAAAAATAAAAAAAGTCGGGCTCCTTTCCTTGCTGATACTAATTTACCCTTCACACTCTTCTCTTATTATTATTATTATTATTATTATTATTATTATTATTATTAATTAATATTATTTCTAGTGAAAAAGGGCGTTAGATCTGAAGCCGCTGAAAATGTCTCCTTCCAACGCGATAGTTATCGTCCGCACTTGTTTTCTTAAGGATTTGAAAAATGTCATATATCTATATTATTATTATTATTATTATTATTATTATTATTATTATTATTATTATATTTAAACCTTATTAATTAATTTCATAACCAAGAAAGCTTGTATCGGGTGTTGCGGCTGAACTGTTCTTAATTGCATTCCGACCGAGGATTTTTAACCTGTGGAGTTTTCGGGAATATGAATCTTGACTGAATTTTTCCAAGATGTTTTTAGTTTCATTCCAAAGAAGATATAGGAAGAATCCAGAGCAAACTTTAACGGTATTCGCTTTTCATTTAAGAGCGAAGAAATTTTTTCTGGTGTTTTCTTTTATTTATCGGGTTACACCCGAATTCTTGTTTTTGTAAGTTTTTCGGAATATATGATATGTGGAAAAAACAAAGAAATGTTTGGATTATAACAGGTAAATTTGAAAAAAAAAATTTTTTTTGGAGAGGTTTAAGAGCTTAAATACATTCCCTTTCAAAAATTAATAAATTACCTGAAAGAAGCTAATCATAATTTTTTTAAAAAATTAATATTTTAAAAAAAATTCTTAATGCAACTTATATTTAGCAATGGTTTTCAAAAGTGGGGAGGATGTACCGTTTGGGTTTATTAGATGGATAAAAAACGATCCAGGTGTTTGAGAATTAAGTTTTGAACCATTTCGAGCCGAACTGCCCCTTTGCCATGAATCTCTCTCTTTTCATTGGCATAGTTCCCTCATTGGCTGCTGGAAGTGAAATTGGATCTCTCCTATGGCATTTTGTGTTTTTGGAGTTTTAAGTATTTCCTCAAAGGAAGCAAAGAATTCTATTTCCGAAATCGAATGTTGGTTTTGAATCGCGTTTACTAGGAAAAAAAATAATTTGATTAAAAAAAAAATTGGAAAATTGTTTTCGTCTGCTGATTACAGGACCTGTTTCAGTCTTTTGCTTCGATTGTTATGTAAGTTTTTTCCCGAATTATTTTGTGTGTTTTAGTTCCCCCCCCCCCCTCAACTGAATTTATTTATTTATAATGTTTGAGTTCTTAGGACGTGGATTATGATGTCTTATCATTTTTTTTCAAGTGTCTCTCAAATCTGTACTCAATTATAATATTTGATAGGATCTGGATATAGTAGGAGTTTGAATCAGTCAGTTTTGGCTGAGACCAGGAGATTTGGTTAAGTTGATTAAGAAAGATGAACAATTTTTTGAGTACTATTCAAAATATCAACCAATTTCTGTTGATAATTAAACTTTGATCCTTTTTTGATTCAGTAATGTGGAAGTCAACATTAACTTCATGAAATCCACACTTAAAAATATTTTTAACATATCAAGAAATAATTTAATGTTTTAGCCGATGCAGTAATCTCTCTAAAATACATCTGAAGAGAGATGTATTCTAACTCTAAAATATAAAGTTAGAAGCCTGTTCGTCAGTGCATGCTAATGGGACATATAATTAAGAGTTTGTTCTATCATAAACTTTAATAGGATATCCGCAAAAGTCTCTCAATTATAAACAAGTACTTTAAGTTTTTTGTTCGACAAAATGAAGTTTAATAACATGAATGCCTAATTTCCAGTTTAAAATATTTCATTTTCTAGGCTCTAATAACTGGTTTCTGTCTTGTTTGAAAATTTATTTATTTTCCCCTCGGTATATGATATTATAATTTCTCGCTTAAATGCTTTAATTCCACTTTTAATCTTTTTTTTCATCCACAACTCTAAATACCCATGGCCTAAAATTAAGAGGTTTTCTCTTTTTTTTCCTATTTATTTTAATGTTTTTGTTGTGTTTTTCTAATGACCTTTTTACAAGGTTAACGATGGCATAGGTATACGATTAACTCGATTGCAATAATGTTTTTCGAAGACAAATTATCTTTGTCGTCGTCGGTCTCCATTTGTCACGTTGGAAATAAAAAATAAAATTAAAATGTTTATTTGTGCATTTGCTTGTTATTTTCATGTTTTTTCTCTTATTTTTCACCGAAGAAAACGATTTTTTCCACTCGCAGTCGGACACTTAAACTAGGTTTCTATAATAAATAAGTGCGAAGCATGCGAAATGGCATTTTCATTCGTAGAAAAAAGTAATTAAGCATGAGGAGAAAATTTTAACATCTGTCAGACAAAAAAATTAGAAGGAGAATTAAGTATTGTGGATTTGGTTGATAATGAATGCGCGGTGTGAATTTCTCTAAGTTGTGCTTTGTGAGTGACTGGCGATTTATGGTGACCGATGGAAATGGAGGAGTCACGAAAGGTTTTGCTTATTTTCTTTTTTTTTTTTTTGTTATTATTATTTCGTTTGTATTTGGTGACGACTGTTGTTAATAGCTGTCAACTGAGAGTAAGAAATTATATTATTTTTGTGTTTGAATATGTTTCGTTTCGTGTTGATGCATAACGAACGAAGGAACGGTTCGTTTCTAACTTTCTCTTTGAACGACGGTTTTGAAGTTCCATTTGAAGTAAGTTTTAATGGGCGAATGTTTTAAGAATGTAATAGAATAATATCCTAGTAGAAATTTTAAGGTTTCATAAACACTAATTACATAGAACGATCCCCCCCCCCTTTCTTTTGCTACTTTTGATTCCTTCTATCTTGATATCAGTTATGGAAAATTTTGAATTGTTTGATTAATTAATTTGTAATATGAAGAATGAAATTAATTAATTTTAAAAAAAGAAATCAGGTGTCTTTTCAAACTGATTATGAAGATTCGTCGTCGGAGCATGATTTATGATTTCCTTAAAGTTCAGCTGAATAATTAAATATTACTTAAGCTGAATGTTTTCTTGTATTTACAACATCACTATAGAAATCTATAATTTTTGAGGTAATTTTATGGTAATGTCATTTAATTTCTATGGTTACTTGTTACATTGAAATAGATAAATACATTTTTGAGTAAATATATCTTATAAACCGTGGGATTTAAGTTTTTAATTGTTAAATCTAAGCATATACGTATATATTTTGATGTTTTTACTTTCACTTTCATCCAGTCTTGCTGTTTCCTCGATAAACATTCGATATATGCACAGTTACATTAATGAAGCTGTAATTTTCATTTTTTTAAATCTTCATAGAGTCTATTTTATTAATATTTGGATATTATTGAATATATTAGCGATCAATCTTAATCCCAAATTTGTTTAAGAAAGTTGTCTAGTCAAAAAAAAAATTCTAATTCTTTCGAATGATTTAAATCGCTTAAAATTATTAACATTCGATTATCGGTAAGGAAAACTTTCTGTTAGTGTACGTTATAGAAGATCCGAATGAGTTAAGGTTTTTGAGTGCAATATCTAACGATTTTCCAGTTTGGCCGGGAAGAAGGAAATGAAGCTATATGTAAATGTGTATTTATAGTATTTGAATAAGTTTTCTGGGTCAGCAGTTCAGTACAATAAATGCGTAGAATATATGGTCACTATATCCTGTTTGTGTTCTGATTTGATTCCGATCAGTTAACGAATTGCAAGAATGACCAAACGAAAATGCTTTTAATTTTTTTTTTTAATTTTGATTTTTATTCATGAATGGTGATGTAAGCATATTTTTGAATAAGATTAACTAAATAGTGATCTCAAAAAAAATAATAATGTCGACTCTCTTTTTTTTTTTGATTCCGTTATCGTTGTTTTTGTTGGTTTTCTTATCTCAGATCACTTGGGGAGGTTTTTTTTATTTTTTTTAAATTAATACGTCATTCTCTCCTTTTTTCTCTTTCTCGTTTTGTGTTCTTGGGCTCAGTTTCCGCCTAGCCCCGGGCCGAGACGAGGACGGCAGAGCCCAGCACTCGCTGACCCACGCCGACCTTTGACCTGGAGGAAGAAAAGCTTACCAAAAAAGAGAGGTAAACAAAAGTGCATGTATATACTATTTCATTAATTTATTACATATAATTATTACTCCATTCATCTCTATTTGAATTTTTATAATAATCATTAATGACACAGGTGAACTTGTATGTCTTATCTTATTTAGCTTTATACTATGTTAACCTTACTTAATCTGAATAGCAATTTCGATTTTTTTTAAACATAAAAACGGAATTTGCTGTTTCTTTTCAACTCTTTGAGAAGATGATATATGGAGCTTTGAATGAAATATATTTTTTTTCAAGTTCATTTCTTGGAACGAAGTGAGGTGATTTCGAGTGGATAAGGCGCTGGAGTGGTTAAGATCTCTTTATTATCGTAGAGAGAAGAGAAAAAAAAAAGATCGAGTTGTTATTATTAATATTATTTAATAATAGAAGCGATAGTTTCTGGAAAGAAAGCTCAGAAATAGCTTATCGCACTCTGGATTCTTAGTTTTTATCTTAGACTATAGAAATATTATATATCAATCATGACATGAGTTTTTATATTATTAATACATAGAAGAGGCTGTTACTTAGAAAAATAAGATTTTTATATTATGTTCTTATATAATGAATTTTTATCCATCGATGTAAAATTCATTAAGTTACACTACAGCCTTATAAATAGTTTTTTTATACATTGATTTTATTATTCCAAACAAAATAGCTACAAATTTTAATTTTTATCATTAAATTTTAATAAAAAATCCGTTTTGAGAGAGAATGGTTATTTTACTTTATGAAAGATGCATTAAATTTTTTATTTATTCTGAATGGAATATTCTATCAATATCCTAAATTCGCGAACTGGAAAGAACTTTTCGATCATAAGGCAGAAAGGGGGTAACTTAAAAGAAGTTCATAACTACCTTAGCCTATATTCGCGAACTTGAAAGCATTACTCGAATATAAGACAAAAAAAACTACATGTAGAAGTAGTTTTGATCATCATAAAATTTGGTTATGATAAAATTTCTGTCTGTTTTGAATTGTATATTCGGAAATTAAAAAGAAATTATTCACGGATTTTATTTACAGCAATTTTCGTTAGTCTTGAGTTAAAGCGTTAGAGTTCGTTTGCACTGTTGAGCCAAAGAGAAAGCATTGAACTTAGTGTTAATTGTTGGCCTGGAATAAAAACAATTTACATATAAGAAATCCCAAATTTCTATTCAGATTATAAATAAATTATTTAAAAACCATTTTTTTTTAACTCTTATGCCGATATTTTCCTTCCTGATGTAAATTTCGTTCGTTCTTGATATTGGTGGTGGAAGCGGATTCCTTCTTGGTTTTATGAACATATGATTACTTTTTCAACATTTAAAGGAAAAAAATCCCACATTATATCATTATTTTTCCAAAGTTATAAATGACTATGATTAGAAAACCCTTGTAAATCGCTGCTTCCACAGGTGTTGCTTCGATGAACAAGGTCTACCAAAAGGTAATCGGGCTGGAAGTAGTTGAGTAAGCATTTAACCTCGAGACTAAATTATAAAATATCTATGGATATATACTTTTCTAGCTTGCTAAGTCTGTGTGTTTCCTGTTAGAAAATAAATAACAGCCATCTTACAGATATATACAAGGCTCGCCGTTGATATTTGTATTAGCGTATATAGTCTCTTCAGGTTGAAGGAGATAGACAATTAATTGTTAGCTTTTTTCAGAGTACTGTACAAGAACGAGATATCTTTTCAAATAATCTTTCCATAAACCGATATCTTTTTACTGCTTGTATTATTCTATTGAGTATTAGTCAAATTACGTCTTTACTTTTTTTTTACAATGAATACATTTAGAAAATAATGATTTCGTTATATTGAAGTTTAGTTCAGTTAAGAGCAAATAACCATTTTTCTAATAGTTTGAAACAGATAGAATATTGTAATGTACATTTTATTAGGAAGCTAGTTCTTTATACTGGGATGAAACAGGTTGGTTTTAAAGTTCGAACAGTCCTTATTTTTACACTCTTCTGAAAACAGTCCACTTTATATTCTAATATTTTTAATAATTCTAGTAATGTAGAGTGCTTTCTTAAAATTATTTTCCTTTATTCATGCCTTCTTTTACGTTACTTAAATTAACAACGTACTTTACCCGAAAACTCGTGTGAAAGACCCAGTTCTGAAAGGTAGAAAGAATTCTAATCGTTTCATGCGATTTTAATCACAAACTCTTTTAATCCATTATTTCAGAGGAGAATTCCTTCTGACGGTTATCAAGTGCAAATTGGGAGGCTAGAAATTAAAGTCGTTCGAATTCCTCCATTAATATAAGGTTGAGAGGTGGAGTTGGGGGTGGGAAATTGCACTATCGGATCAATTGTTTTCGAAGCTTGTCCAATGTCAATCAAGAGGAGGTTGCCATGGAAACACGAAACAATTCGATGGATAAAGTGTGTGTGTTTATGTCTGTGTTTTAATTCCTACCTATCGATTAACTTGGATTTTAACGCCTCCTCAAACGCTCCTTTACAAAGACTTCCTTTCTAATTGTGTAAGGAGCTTCTCTCATCTTGGAGATCAATTCTAATAAATCGTAGCTTTCTTTTGACTTCTTTAATGGTGTTATAGAGAAAGAGAAATTAAATTATTAGATCTAATGAATGGTTAATCAAACATGAATTGTATTTAATGGTTATCCAAAAAAATTCTTTAGATTCGCATTAGAATTTTTTTTATTCTATCTTATCGAAGTTTTAAGCTAGTTGATCACACGTTATGATAATGGAATATATGTATATACATATATCTTTAATAACTATATAAAGTGTGTGTGCGTAAAGAGAGATTACGGATAAAGTCGCGTGGTTCTTAACAAAGACCTCGTCATAAGACGCGCGACAAGATAAGATAAGGCAAACTGTGACAACTTTTTTTTTTGAATAATGGCTAATTAGTATTGCTTACTGTTAATAACACGACTCTCTGATTGCCATTTATAACGCAATCTGAGCTAAAATTTGTTATTAAAAATTTGATTTTTGAATTTGAGATAAATTTCAAAGCATTTCGTTGTAGATCAAAAGCTTGATCGTGTCATCCAGCAATTCTTTTCAATTTTTTTTTATCTTCCGAAGTTTGTTTAATTCCGAATTTATTTGAAATTCAAAACATCACGCTTTATCACGTATAAGCCAACTCATTTTGAAACAAACTGATGCCATACACTTGTTGCATTTTGATTTGTTTTTTTACGCGTAATTCCGTTACCAGATTCGGAATAAAAGAAATGGAAGCTTTGCAACGCATTTGTATAATAAAGAAACTGATTACTTTTGAAATTTCGTCCATTTATAATTTCAAGATTTTATGTCCACAAATCTAAATTGACCAAAAATTAACAATCAAAGTTAATGAAATGCATAGACGAATGGTTATAACCTAGGATAACAAGAAATCAACATCTTTGATATAGAATTATGTAAATTTTCTATTCTTACAAACAACCTTAACTCTTTTATTTTATCTGCAAAAGATAAAATCTTACAACGATTTATTCTTGCTTCTTTCAAAGTTGGGAATAAATGCTGCAACTTGCCGAGTCTGTTTTCTACTGTATATTGACAAGGCTAATTTAATAATTAAGATTAGTAAAGACACTTGTATAATTGATGATATAAAATTGTAATATTTGGCTGATCACCAACTAGCACATGGTAGGTCCATGTTTTCGTCTATTCCAGGGCTGTCCAAGATCTCTGTCCGCGGGCAGCGCCCGTGCACGCGGGTAATTTTCCTTCCTCTATTGCACATTACGTTGATCAGTTCCTTAAAGTCGAGTTGCTAATTATCAATTCGACACTGTAAAAAAAAAGAACGAGGCACTTTACCATTTTATTTCCTTCGTTTTAATGTGACAATTTTCTCGATATCAGGTAAAATTGTATTTTCTTTTTCCCGATAGGACACGATTGCATATTAAGCATTTAGAATCCGATCTGTGAACAATGAAAAAAAAAACAGATTCTCCCACTCCGGTTTAAATACTGGTTCAGTGATTTTATGCTTTTTCGGAATGTGCGCCATGTTATGCGAGACGAAAAACAAGCATGTATCAGTAACAAAAGAAATAATGCCTCATTTAACGGAATCGCCTCCGAAAGTCTGGCAACACTGCATAGGAAAAACTATACCCACTCCCCTCCTGAGTTTTGGACTATCTCCTCGGCTTTGCCCGCGAGCTTTTTCTGTTGCACGCGGGCGACGTGCACGATTTGGACGGCCCTGGTCTATTCTAACTTAAAACTTTATTCACTGAAATCGACTTAAAAACTCGTGATTCGATAACGTATTGAAATTTTGGGAAATAAATTTTCCGTTTGAACGTATGTACGAGGGTTGTTCAATAGAAATAGGCTTTGACTACGCAGCCGCGAAGGTATCCCCTAGACAAGGGAAAGCAGTTGTTTATATGTTCCATTGTTTAAGTACTGGTGAGGCATCTGTCCCACATATTAGCTGTTTGCTTCTTTCTAAGAGTTATGATTAAATTGGAAGATGGCGTTCATGGTAGACAATCCGTCCTGCATGCTGTTATTCAATTTTTGGCCGCTGAAAGGCGTCAACCAATGTACATTTTTACGAGAATGAAAGTTGTATACGCCAGAGTATGCAATGGAAGCGAATTTCGTGATTTCTGCAGGCGAAAAACAATCTTCGGCCGGAAAAGTAATGGTGACAGTATTTTTATTACCAAGATACTGCCCTTAGATTTTAAGGAGCCTCGTGTCAACATCATTCCTGATCGATATTCAGACACCTTACAAGGTTTACGTGCCATGATGAAGAGTAAAAGTATCGGGGAAACTCATAAACGGTGTTATCCTTATGCCCGCCCTCATATGGCCCGAAAGATTCAAGATCTGCTCGCTCGCATACATGGGAAGTCTTAGTACCTTATAGCCCTGACTTGTTTCCGTGCGATTTCTATTTCTTTGGTCCTCAAAACAATCACTAAAAGGACGGCGGATCAATTCTGGCGCTGACGTAAAGTTTGCGAGGGTTCCATCAACAACAGCAGGAATTTTACCAGATGGGAATTTATAGATTAGTGCACCAATGGAACTTAATGTTTATGAAGATATATTTTATGGAGATAAATTTTTTGAATAAAACTTGCTTCTCAGTATCTAAACCTGCTTTATATTGAACAATCCTCGCACTTATGGGACCAATCCAAAAGTGCAGAACCCGATGAAATTAATAGGCAATTAGGGGCTTCTTTATTAAACTCTACCTTGAGGCTTTTTTTTTAATGAAACTTTGTTAAAATTTTTAAATTCGACATGTACGGAGTCCTCTTATTGAGAAGAATAAGTTGGATATAAATAGACTAGTTGTTACCCGCGGCTTCGCCCGCCCGCGCCATCTGTTGAGGGGAATTACAAAGCAAAAGCAGATAATTTTAAATGAAAACCCCAGAAAGTGGTCGTAGGGGGCTGATTTTTGGCGATAGAGCAGGTCCTTTATTGATAAGCCTGCCCTGAAAATTTCAAGTCGCTAGCTCAAACCGTCTAGGAGGAGATAGAATTACAGATAAATAAATAAATACACGCAAGAGTTTTAGTATATTAGATGGGATCTAAAGAACTGTTTGGGAAATATTGAGCTTTTTATTTTGTAAAAAAATATTAAAAATTGTCCGCATCTATAGAAATAGTAGATCCCGGAATGAAATATTTGTTGGAAATTCAATCGAAATATGGCTTAGTGAAATTAATTTAATAATAAGATTATGCAAGACGTATTAATTTTTTTAGTCAAAGTGGGAGACCTGGGCGAATGTATCATTCCCAGCAGTTCAGTATAATGTATATATAAATTGATTTTTTGTTGCATTTTTAAGTACATTATTTGAGTCAATAGAGTCCGCCAAAAAAAATGTAATCAAATTTATACGGACAGCAAGGGATGGAAAAAGTCATCTTTGACTTCTCAATCAATCAATCAGTCTTTTGTTACAAAAATGCAAAACAAAACACAATAAAAATATAAAATGGGAAAAGGTTAAGTCACCTTGAGCTGATTATCGGAAAAAATTAAAACCGTATACAAATTAAAATAAAAAAAGACAACTTAAAATGAATCAAAAATTATCAAAACCCTTAATTGCGATATTAAAAGAAAACTTCAGACATTATTTTTTTAAGTTTGTTGGAATAATGTTATAGTACTTAGAGAGAATATAATTTAAGTTTTGGGAAGCATATTTCGTTTTTACAAAAAGAATATGTAAATTTGTGGCAGCCCTAGTGTTATAGTTATAAATTTCATTATTAGTTACAGCACATAAATTAAAAAGATTTAGGGAATTAGGAGAGAAAAAAATGTCAGCCGATCCTAGAAAGAGAAATATTCAGGTATACCTGAATATTTAAAGCAATCAGTACGGACATGAAGGCAGTTGCTCAGAGTAGTTACAAGAATCTCTGATCACGGCGAACTAGGGTTCCTATTCAATGTCGTAATGTGGTGTTCTGCAATCAGAGTCTGTCTTCATTCAGTGCATGGAATAATCTTGGAATTAAATGATTCCATTAGGGAAACTCCATATATTACTTCTATTAATACAAGTAATGCATACATTTTTTGGCGGACTCAACATTCAGGGGGCGTATATCGCTGACGATTAAATTGTGTTAACTTTAGATACTATAGACTAAAATATTGTTAAAAATTATAAGAAAAATAAGATTTTGTTCTGGTTATTGAGTTTATTATTAAATTTCAAAATGTAGTTTGTGTTTTGGTTTGTTTTTTTTACTACAGATTCAGGTGCAAATATCAGATCAAATATATATTGTATATTTCGTGACTTTTTAAGCTTTTTATTGTGATTTCTATAATGTTTATTTAATACCTTAAATTGGTGTAATGAATTGGTTCTTTTGCCACATTCTTATTAAAATTGTAATAATTTATCGATTTTTCTCTCTGTGCTCAGCAATCATTTGTTATAGTCGCAGTGGTGCACAAATCCCAGAAATCGAATTTAATCCGAGTTGGTGACATTATTAAAAAAGGAGTCCAATTTATTAAGTTTACGTTACAAAGGCCCCGTAGATTATTCTGAAAGACCAAAAGCTTAATCCCCGAGCTGATTTGTAATTCCTTAGAAAGAGATGTCGCTCGTGTTTTCTTTCTCTCGACATGAATTGTGAAAGCAAGCGGATGTTGTTGATGGTGAATTCCGACTTTAGTATACACATCTTAAAATCATGGTTTACCGAAGACGATAAGGATGCTGTTTACAGCGACCTAAGAGGTTCACCTTATTAATTTTGATACACCCAATTTGTACTTAGTTAGCGTTTAATAAGGACAAATATTTGAAGTCGGAAGGGGATTTAGCGATTCAATCCGGAAACCACCAAAGCAAGACTTGTGTCGTCCTCTTTGCCTTCTTCTCTGTAAGCAAAGGTTTAATCTTTAATACGCTGCTCAAATACGCCGGTTCTAACGTGTCGCCTCATAGTTGTCGTCTCGCCCGCAATTTCCAGGTGGCAACTGTTGTTTGGCTTAAGCAACTGTTTAATCATATCGAGGACAGGAGGGAAGAGTTTTAAAGACTTAAGGTAATAAAACGTTCAAGTTCAGATTTAATCCTTTGATAAAAGTTTATCGGGAGAAGTCTTGAATTGGATAGGCAGAGAGCCGGGAGGCGGCGCCAAACGTCGTCCCGATCGCCTTTCATTTTGAAGGATTAAAAGGGGACGACGACGACGACGTAACTGCTTTCGTTTTCCACGTATCCTCCCTCCCAACCTATGAAATATATATCAAAGCTAATTGTTGCTGTTTAATTGTCTGTAACATGGACGCGTTCACTTGTGAAATTGTTTGTCTTTGGAGATTTTCCTTGTAAAAGGAAAGCGCATCGAATTACCAGTCGCTGTCAATCGAATGGACGTCGAGGAGAAAGCAGCATTTTGCACTTTCCAATTTTCAGAGAAACTTTTTACTCAATCTGAACAATTATTCATATTTATTTAATAAAGACTATTTTGTTTCCATTAGCTGTTCATTTATTAAAGAAAACTGGTCGCCTACTCGTATTTGCTTTTCGAGAATAGTTCAAAATGGGATGTTACTAAATTGTCCCGTAGATTTAAATTAGATTATGATTCGACGACCATAACTTCATATGTTATTGATAATGCTCTTATTCATTTTCATTAAGAATATCGTTTTAAAATTTTGGATTGCGCGTCATGCAAAATGGAAGAAGAGATCGACGCGCACTCTGTTAATCACTCCTGCAAAAGAAACACATCGCTACAGGTTGAGGAACTCGTATATACATTTGAATATATTATAGAGTGGCCCAGCCGTTAATGATTAGAATGGGAAGGGATTGTTTGCTAAAAGAGCTTATATACATAGTTCATATCTTTACCCGTATAAGTGCATGGATAAGAGATATTTTATAGGATGAAAGACGATGAGGAAAAATTTAAACGAT
The DNA here is from genome assembly GCA_023313115.1 of Rhysida immarginata. NCBI lineage: Eukaryota > Metazoa > Arthropoda > Chilopoda > Scolopendromorpha > Scolopendridae > Rhysida > Rhysida immarginata. The sequence goes on from JAHWFO010029543.1 coordinate 275,694, forward strand.
GGCCCAATTGATAGAGACAACGAGCGGTAAAAGCTATAAAAATTTACTGAAGGTACACAGAAGCTTATAGGACAAGAAACCTCCCTTGCACTTGCTTAATATTTGGATAAAAAAAATCATAGTTTTTAATTTGTAACGAGCGAATTATAATTCTTAGTAACTTTAATCCTAGAAGGTATGCTAAAGTTTATAATAATAATGAAAATAATCAAAAAAATTAATTTTTGCAGTCCCCGTCAGAGGGCCTCTTCTTCCATTTTTGCCTTTACCAAATTGAGCGCAAATTTTCTATTCGTAACGTACAAATTTCTCAAGTATCACTCAGGAATGAGTGTAAATTAATTTTAATTTAAAGTGTTTGATCATTCTAAATTAACACACTCCTTGTGCTTATCAAGATTTAATTTAAATCAATCAAACTCGGTTAGGTGAACGAGGAGCGCTAATCGTTTGCTAAATTGGTCGTTTCTACGCAGCCGCGGTAATTAATTTCTTTAAATAACGTTTCTTTTTCAGTTAAAAAATATCGAACTACTTCTTTAGAATGTATTCTTCAAAATGTGTGACTCCCTTCAGTTTTCTTGATGAAAAATCAAATGTTTTGATAATAAGTGTTCGCCTTAGAATAATAATGTAGAACACCATTCAGACATTATTAAATGGAAAATGGAGATAATGTCCCAAGCATAAGGTGTTTGCTTTAGCAAGCATATTATCAGAAAAAAATGGTAGGAAAAATTCCATCACCTGGATACGAACCAGGAACTGCGAGTCTCACACACGTCGCCACTACCAATTGGGCAATCGTGAATGCGGTATAGCAAGGCTGTCACCAGATGCTCTTAAAGACTACAAGGTAGTCAAGACAGGTGACCCAATGATAGAACGGGCACCCAGCTCGCAGATCGGAATTCCAGCTATCGAAACCATCAGAAAAGTTAATGAGCACACAAGAAATTATTAAATGGAAACTGCAAGCATCAGAATTTTTCCTTCCATTTTTTTCTGATAATGTCGTTACCATTCAGATGTTGTCCTTTATAAATTCCATTCTTAATCGTACGGATATACATCGGCTAGCCATACCTTTCACTTTACCCACTCGATAAAGGAGGCAGGGCATGAGATTTTTTCACCGGGTTTTTTGCTAAACCCACATTTTACATGATGCTCTACAACTTTCTAAATAACACATTGGGTCTAACCCCTACCCCTACAAAATTAAAATTTTCAAAATTTACTCCTTCAACCCCAGGGACGCGAAATGTTTTTATTCTGAATTAGGGGACATTAAAACCAAATAATCAATATTCATTTTCCCCCAATCTGTTCCCCTTGAGTCGCTATTTGGACCTAAAGACGGGACACCAATTATGAAACACCCTGTATAGGTTACACCGTTGGAAAGAGTTACCTAGATTACCGCTTGCCGTATTGCTAGGTTTTCAGTCAGTTTCCGATATGTATGTGTAAACTCTTTTAAAATCGTCTTCTCGGGTTAAGTCGCACTTAGCCATTGCGGAGACGCACTTCTGAGTTGGTTAGGTTAAGTTACAATTCTACTGAAAACTCAGATGTAACAGACTTTGACCATATCTAATGATATTTGTTTTTCCATTTAAAAATATGAAAATTCAGGTAATGTTTATAAATCCGAATGTAATCGTATTTTATTACTAAGAATCCAAATTTTATTATTAAGATAAGTGTAAGATAATTTTATTAAGAAAAGAAATAGAAATTTAAAATACTTATCCATAAATTTAAAAAAAAGCATAAAAAGGGAGCAAGAATGGGGCGTAAATCACAATGAATGCATTTAAAGCCGCCCTTAAATAATCGCCGCGCCCCAAAAAGTTAAAGTAAATAAACGCCGCGGCATCTAATAAAAGCAATAAGGTAAGATCAGCGGTAAGGGGAACCCCAGTGTTGTTATTTTTTTCATTCATTTTCGTTATATGCCTGCGGGAATCTTTTAAAATCATTTCTCCATGTTAAAGAATAGCGCTCGGCACTTCGGAGGCACATTTGCTAAATTTCTAATGAATTGTGAATTCAGTAAGGAAAACTGGTGTCTCTGGATTTATCCTAAACCTGTTAGGTTATCGGATCTTTTTTGGTGAAGCCATAATAAACCAGTGATCGCTGGTTTGTAGTGATTTCAGTCCTTATCCTTGGTAAACTTAACCGTGTTGATTGAGTGCTTGGAGAAGAACCTGAGAGGCAATTTGAAGCCTAAGAATGGGCCGTGTTTCTTTAATAGGTGGGTGAAGGGTGTCAAAAGGAGGTTCAAATTCCACTTTTAAAACGAAGATGATGTTTTCGAAGCTTCTCTCTCGTACACACTTGGCAACCTTCAAGTTGATGAATTGCGCAGTTGGTGCCTCTGTTATTATTGAAAAAAAAGACGATGGCTTGACGAAAGTTCGCTTCTTACAGTTGCGTAATTCAATATTTACAAGTTTATGTTTTTGCATTCCCCGTCTAATTTCTTTTTCTCCGGCTTTCCTCGAATTTTCTCCTCGTTTTAGTTTCCTTTCCTTTGTTTGGTCTTTGTTTTTTCCTGTGTACATTGCGTTCATACCTTTCTCTCTCTCTCTCTCGAGCTCCCCCTTTCAACTCTTTCTCTCTCTTTCTATTCTCTTCCTCCTCCTCCTTCTCCAGAAGATTCTTCTTGATCCTCTCATCACCTACATGTCTCTCTTCCTAGAATTCTCGCTTTCTCTCTCTCTCTCTCACCCCGATGAGAGCGAAGACTCGCCGCTTGCATTCCATCATGAAAATCAAACAATCAGGCATAGACCCTGGCGCCGCGCAGTGTTCATTACGCCAAACACGGGCAAAGTGAAGGACAAAGGCGCTGATGGAAGCCGAGTTATTGTTTCCTTTCACCCGAGAGGTGAAGTCGGTTGCGAAGGGGGCTGACCCGGGCGCATCTAAGGCTCCGAGGCTTCCCTCCCCCGGGGAACATTTCCTCGCAAGATCACGGCCTTCTGCGGAGAAAAGTGCAAGAGAGCACGCCTTAATAATAAAGTGCGAGCAACCAATTAAAGTTTTCTCCTCCACATTTTCGAATACACCACGCAAACCAACCTCCTCCTCCTGTCTTCAGCCGTCGTCTGACGTCAACGAGTGTCAAAACGCATTCGGACGACGAAGCCCAGTTTGGACGTGTTGGCTAATTCATTCGCCGCTTTTGTAAAGTTTTTCTCACTCTGAAAGCCTTTGTTTCTAAATTGCGAAACCTTTTAAGAACTCAGATTGGAAAAATTAAATTTGTAAATTCATTTTGTCATTCAAGTCGCATTTGAGAGTTACCAAAATCTATTTGTCGAACCCTTGCAATTATCTTCCGAGAAGTAGGCAGGAAGTCTTCTAGAAGATTTCTCAAGTGCCAGTTCTCAGAATTGGCATTTAAGATTGAAAATGGGAAAATATATTGCGAATCGAAGGAAGGATCTTTGGATAATCAATTGCAAGTTTATCGAAGGTTGCCAAGTGTGTACTAGAGTCCGAAAATATGGAACTGCGATTCTCTTATGCTTTAATGTGGGAAATCAAAGACTCGCAAGAGGATTTTGTCAGATATTAGCATGCTGAATGAAGACGCAGCAAGAGCGGGGTTTCTTCTTTCCTCTTGTGAAAAGTGGACATTTTGAATACCTATGGATCTCATCTATTAAGCAGATTTATTGCACAAAAATATCATTAAAAGACTGTATTCTTCTGGTATTATTCAAAATCTTCAGATAAAGGGACTGTATGTTCACTCAGTGAATCAATACCTACTCTTATAGTGAGTTAAGGCACAGCTAAAGTAAATCACTCATTTCTATTGAAATCAGTTAATCTATAGGGAAACTAGTAATCTTCCTCTAAACAACGACTAACTATTTGAAACATGCTTTCTTAATCTACAAAAATTTAATTTTTTAGATTGTTCAGAAACCTTATAAAGGGCTTACGGATTTTTAAGGTATTCGCTTAAGTCAATGTTTCGATTTCAATTAATTACTCCAGTCGTTTTGACAACGGAAAATTTGCCTTTGGTAATTCCCGAACCCATTGTCGGTGCTACAAAAAGCGCCGAAAGAGTCCCCGAAAGGGAATAATTGCGTGACATAATGACAGACAAACAGCTGAGACAAACACAGAAGTAGTCTACCTTTTCCCTAATGAAGTAGTTAAGGGAAGAGAGTAGATAAGCTCTGTTGGCTCGATTACCTGACTCAATGCTTGGGAGAGGTAAGCAATATATATGTAAATCGTTGCTTAGTACTTTGAATAGGGTCACGTTCCCTTGTAATAGCTTTCTACTGTTCTGTGAGGTTATCCGATATATAGCTTCTCTGTCGATTTTTCTCTGTATAAAGCTTTTCGAAGCAACAGTTGAGAGGAATTTTTATATAGGGTGGTCTTCTATATGTGATTGATTCTGTGTCCTTAGCTTTTCTTTGTTGTTGTTGCTTTATATCGAGAAGTCATTTTTAAGATGAAGTGACGCGTTAATGAACGGTTGTCTGAGTGTTCTAGGAAAATTATGGGTGAAATAGGCACGTCTGTCTCAATTCATTGATGGTTACAAATCCATTGAACTCACGCCTCTGCTTCATTGGATATCTAAACAATTGAAGATTAAGTTGTGCCCATAGCCGTTCCTTCCTTAATACGCTTAATTAGATAGAAATAGATACTAGTTTGTATATAACTTAAAATATGTTTTTTTTTTCAGTTACGTACCATTGGAAGTTTATACGTAACTTGATTTATAAATGAATAAAACTACAGTATAAAACAATTATATTTAATTATATATATCTCTGTGTTCCTTTTGATGAAGATTATCACCTTCGATCCAGCTGTAAATATTGGAATACTTTTTGTGATGTAGATTACCTCTATAATCCAGTCAGTTCTTTTCATGTTACTTCCTCAAATCAAGAAATGTCGGCAATACTTTCCCTAATGATAGAAATCTATTTGATTTCAAACCGCAAATCTTGAAACAGAGTAGCTATTTATAAAAATAAATAAAAATAAATAAAAGACAATAAAGCAATAGCACAAATATATATTTTTTTCATTTTAGAAGGTTTGACAATCATTCTTTAGCTTATCTTTAATTCTAAATTGAGGTCTGTGCATATATATATATATATATTTAAAGAAAGTAATCGTTGTTGTTCTTTAATTGCGCCGTTTTGAAATACGATCACCTTTTGGGTTCAGAGTTCTTTGAAGAGGATTCGTCGAAAGAAGACATAGACGAGCTTTTTAAATTAATTCAAATTAAGTATAGAAGGTCCTCGATATTAATCGTTGATTAATTACGGACTATAAAATCGATATACACGGACTATATCCCCGTTTAACGTTGTTTAAACAGGAATGTATAGTCTTAAACGTATTCTGCTCGAAAATCTTCTTTCTTCATCTATATTAGAATTCAGACGTAAAAATATTTTGTATTTGTATCTTATGGTACAAAATGTATCTAGTGTTCGTAAATGCTGACTGACGGAATATTAGCAATATGATTGATTAAAAAACTGTTGATAGGCGTGGCAAGAATGGTAAGCATCATCGACTCAACTCTAGGATACTTTTAGGAATAGGGCCATAGGGACAGCCTGCAAATATTAATTGTACTCTAGTTAAAACACGGATTAGTCTGAGGAGATTCTTCAAATGGCCCATAGAATTTTATTTCACAAAAAGAATTGAGTTTACGAGAATATTCTCCTACTTAGCGTTTATAATATTTCCAAGAATAGTTGGATTTAGCCTGTGAGGCAATGAATTCATCACAAATTTTTGAAAGCTTTTTTTTTTAAGGAGTTTTTTAGAGAAGATATTTTATCAAAATAATATGGGGTATCCGTAAAGTCTTTAGGCAATTGCAAATATTTATTACGGACTTAAATAAGGTGAAAACAAAATAATACTTTTCCTATATTTATAGGCCATTATTAAAATTCGTTAATGCTATGTTTTTTGTTTCAGAAAGCAAGTAAAGATTTACAAAAATTAAAAAGCGAAAATTGTTCAAAAATGCTTATGTTATGAAGGACATGGACAGAAGTTGACTATCGTTTGGTTTGCTGTCCTTCGTGCAACGTATAAGGCGCATAATAGAAATTTATTAATGATTGCGGGGAAAACAGAACTATTTATTTAATATTATGTAAAAAAAAAATTCGAAAGTATCCAATTTCAGTTGTAATTTTAATAAATTTTGAAATTGTCTAAAGACTTCGTGGATATTCTGTATATTAATATTTTGATATAAAATTATTTATTTGATATGAATTGTATTTTAAAGCCTTTTTGGAACAAATTGGTTATTTTTTTTAATCCAAATTTTGTATTTTTTAATAAAGTACTGTGTTTTTTTATATTAAATTATTTTTAATTTATTGAATTTTCAATGAACTTAAAAGGTACGTTACTACAGTCTATATTTCCGCCTGTCCGCACTTTTTTAAGGTGCTGGGCATATGATATATGAAATGAATTTGACTTTCACCGCTGATTACGAATATCGCATCCAAATTTCTGGGGGAATAATAATACCCGAAATATCGGCCAAAATATGATTTCCGAAATTTGCTATATCCCAAAAACTGGTGAGTCACAGCAAAATTTAATCAAAACAGTTTAATAGTATATCTAAATCATTAAATTTTTATACTGATCAATGACGGATACTATCGAAAAATCCTAATTATCGATATTAGAAATTTCTATATATAATAGCCGATACCGATGCAACTTGTATATGTGCATATAGTAGACACAATAATAAGTCATAAATTTGAAAAAAAATTTCAAAATTGGACCGATCGTTAGGGGATATAACATATCAACTGGACCATTTTTCAATATGAGGTTTAAATTTTACAGTATAAACCCTAGTGCAACGAGGTATAATTTTATCAACTCAAAAAAATTGTCATATTGAAACAATGTATGAAATAAGGGCTTTATCTCAAGATCAAATACTACTTGCATGTAATTTCGCTACTTAAACTGACGGACCATAGAAATTTGTAATTTATATTATTCCTATATAAATATTATGTTTTTATGGTTTCATCCTTTATTCGCACACACCCACTTACATACACTCACTACCTTATACGCTATTCACCCATTCACAAAGTTGTGCTTTCATACATATCCACTTATAATCAGACTCAAACATGCTCATACAAAATCTAATTCAATCACCCAGGCATGCTATGGAATACATTTACCTATTCATATTTTTCTACATTTAAATTTGATGTAAACTTTTTAAGTTCGTTTTGGTAATGATAGTTTGCTTATTCTCATTAATGAATTTGCGAAGTCGTCGTTCTGTTGCCAATTTTCTTTGAATTTTTTGATTTTGACTTCAGATTCGGGTTGAGCATCAAAAAGTAAGAAAAAGTTAAATTAAGCACACATGTTCCCGAATAGATAGGACATGTGTGCTTAATTTAACTTTTTCTTATTTTTTGATGCTCTACTCTAATCTTAAGTCAAAATCAAAAAATTCAAAAATAATTGGCTACAGAACGACCGACTTCGGAAAACTGTAATTTTTTAACTGGCTTACGCTTTTAGCATCAAAAACTGCTTTTTAATTTGAATTAATTTTAAACTGTATTTTGACCTCGGGATATATTTGATTGTTACGTTTATGAAATTCATGTATCATAAACAGGAATTCACTATCCTTAACCCTTCTAAATGAATTCGAATTTTTACTCTTAAATGTATCTCCCACCTAATCCATTAAATATATCCCACTAGCAAATTGATATCACTAGAGATCGTTTCTTTATAAATTGAGGAATCTGTATATTCTATTTTATCTCCGTAATGGTACACCATCCTATAAAAAAAAAAAGAATTTTTTCCTCTCCCTAAATTACACTAGAAGTTGTTTGCTTGTAAGCCAGCTAATCGTCGTTTCTGTTCTAATAGGTATCCTTTGAGGCCATTAGTTGTGCCTCTGATGATTCAACTAATGAATTTGATTAGAATTTTTTCTTCCTATCGAGAAGAGCACCACCCATGGAACGGTTTGGACACTCACCAGAATCCGTCTCCCCCTTCTTCTACGAGCTACCCGTCTGTGTAACTTTGACAGTAGGAGGTGACGTCGGGGTAATAAACGTTGAGAATTAACAGTTAATCGGACAGAGCGGGTTTGGAGGTCGGGTGTTTACCTGTTATAATTTTTTTTTGTCCTGAAAGAGCTCCCCCTATTGTTTTTTATTATTATTATTATTCATTTTTCCTCCTCTTCATTCTGTTTTCTGTTTCTCAACGAATGCTGGGGTTTGCTGCAAGGGTGGTTGAGTGGGTGGTGGGTTTGGGTGGATGGGAGGAGTGTGTTGAGATAAAGCAATTATCCAGAGAGGGTCAGTCCATTATGGGAGCGGGAGAAAAGGAAGAGAGATCCAATATTAAACACTCGAATAAGCAAATGGGAATCGGCTTAGGGTTCGATAGAGTTTGAGTCGTTTGGGGAGGGGGGTGGTTGCTTTTTTTGAAATAGATGGAGTCGTCACTAGGTTTCCATAGGCGTTCATCTAAGGTTTAATGCTTAACGAGGCATTAAAATTAATAACACACGAACATGCGCAGTTTTTAAGCTTTTCGTTTTTCCAATCACACCAGCTGATATCTGAGATATGTTTTTTCATAAATGCTACATATGTTTCTCTCGCCATACGCGCACTTAATTTTTACAAGTTGAGCGTCATGATTATCGTCTGGGAAAAATCTGTTCATTAAGAGAAAAAAAAATTGCTTGGATGTTTTGCTGAAATCTTAAATTAAGTTTTAAATAATATTTAATAAAAAATGTTTTCTTTCCTGTAGACTTTTCCAATAAAGTGGTTTTACCCTGAAACCAATTTTATAAATAAATAATAAGCTTAAACATAACACTCGCTGCCTGGAAGGCATTTGGAAGACTTTCGGTTATAGATTTGCCATGCATATTATGGATTTTATGGACTGTATTGCATTTAATAGCTTTAAGTTTTTAAGTTGTTTAAGTTTATTGATGATTCAAAAGCAAAAAGCCACAAAGGATAAATGCAAATGAGCAATAGGACGAATGTACAGAGATAAAATGCAATAAACAAATAAAGCATTATAAAAGCAAGTTAAATGGGACAAGACGTCTAAACAATATAATCTTGTTTAAAATATGTTAAACATTAAAGCTTGTTCAAAAAAATATCAGGAGGGTTCTTCCGTTTGTTATGAAGACACTAGACCCTATAGATGGGTGACCGTTGAGTGCAGATCATTCTGCATAATGGTGGTAGAAACTGAAAACGCTTATTTCTGAGCGAAAAGGACACCTAAGTAAATACGTTGCAATAAGTCACTGCTGTACATAGTACCTGAAAGAAGTTTTTTAAACTGCATTAAATACAGCATATTTTAGATACTGATTAATTACTGTTGGCGTTATCGACTGATGCAATTCCAGTGCAAAATTGAGTCACACATTGATTATGGATTAACTTATTCGCCAGCTTCTATGTAAAAAGGATTCTCACTGTGCGTCATGATTATACTTGCCCAAGACTTGTTGAGACTATATTAGCTTCACTTACAAGGTGGTTCTAGCATGAAACCACCTCGTTTATTGTTAATACTACTGTCGACTTGAAGCCAATAACTGGAGACATCTTTTACCAAAAGAATTACGAATGTATCAATCAAAACGCTGTGCTCTCTGTAGCACGCAAAAGAGCCACATAGAAAAAGATGGCATGCTCTGTTTGCAACGTAGGACTATGCCTAACCCCTTCAGAAATGGTTTCATTCCCTATCATTCACGCCCATAAGGGCATACATGCACAGTGGTTTCATTGTTTAAAAATATTTTGTTTTCATTTTTTAAAAATACATTTTTATGTTATCCATTTAGTCGTTAAACAGGTATAATATAAAGGGTATTTAACAATTTTTTTTGTATTTTTGTATTTCTTTAATATGTGCATGAAAGGATTAAAGGAGTAGGTGCCTTAATCGTGTTGGAACAATTGCGAGGTTTAAACAGTTGCTTCGCCAGTAAATATTAATTTGCGATGAAAATTGCGCTTCCATTCGTTTATGAGTTCATAATCGTTTATTTATAATTAATAGCGAAACAGCGCAATCAATTGAAATTTCATCGGAACGAAAGAGAGTCGGGAAGAAGGGAAGTCGATTTTGAAGGAGAAGGAAATCTGTGAATACATAATAAAGTTACTACTGAAAACTGCTTTCGTTTTGCGGTTGACGAGTCGGAGTCGTCGACAGGTTTTAATTGACGAGAACTTGCCTCTTCGTTTCTCGAATGGTTCGGCACCTTCTAGAACGCAGTGAAATTGAAATGGAAAAGCGTTTATTCGACATATTTCTATATGAATAAGCGTAAATTTAATTTTAAATGTTATGTCTCATATATAACGCATCTCAGAGTATAGCGTAATACGATGCTAAGTCTTAGGTTTCAAATCTAACCGACTTACGGCCGTATTCACCACCTCGGGTTAATCTGAGAGTTAGAGTTAAGGTTAGAGTTAAGGCGAGAGATGGTATTTTAACGTTTCTCTTTGGATTACGAGAGTCACGTGCTAAGGTTTAACTCTAGGTTGCCCAACTCGCACTTTAATCCTAGGTGGTGAATACGGCCGTTACAGATTAGAAATTGGAAATTTTTGAAATTTCGTTAAATTATTATTTTTTTCGTATCTACATACTTTTTTTGTTTTTATTAAATTTTACTATTTTTATATGATAAAAAGAAAGAGTGAAGATTCAAGGCGCCATGTGATTGTTTGAAATTTATTTGGAGTAATAATGTTGACATATCTACAACCTGAAATGAGCCTTTTGATTAACGCTCCAACATTCAGCTTCTTTGATCAAAAGGCTCGAATATAGGAATTTAAGAAAAGGTCTGATCATCTATTGACTTTCAAGCTATTTAAAATTATAATGATGAGATCGTTGCAGGACTTTTCTACATTAAATGTTTGGATTATGCCTTTAATGTCATTTGTTTATCATGCCGGTCATACCTTTCATATTACATTGAGCTTACGCCAACGTTGTAAGGTATTTACGATAATAATGATGAATGACAATGTACGTTTCTTGGTATTACAAATATCATGATTGGATTTGCAGTTTTAGGTTAGGGTATTCATTTTTTGAAGATACAGAAGTATTCCCTACTTGGTAACTAGCTGCGAAGGTACTTTCTAATCCGGTATTAATTTCGACTAGCTTAATTTCAAATATACCGGTTCGCCGCATCGGTCTGCTACAGGCTGTACCGTTGATTTGTATTGTTAAACCATAAGATCTAGAGCCCGTAAGATCGATTAACAAAAAAGTTACTAAAAACAAACGAAAGTAACATATGAAATTAACAAATTAAAAATGGGAAGTTAATTCTCAGACATCACTTAATATTAAACTTCCTCCATCCAGTAATTATCACCTGTACTCTTCTTGTTTACGATAAACGATTATTTCATTCAGGGCTTTAGATCTTACGGTTTAACTATACCTGCGCTTCATTAAAATTTCAAATGATTCCCATTTAATGTTTCTCTTCTTTATTAACCAACTAGTAAGCCTGCAGATTTACGGGGATTTTTATAATTATATATTATTAATTAAATTTATCGGATTGCAGAATGGTTAGGTTAGAATACACTTAACTCAACAGCTTCATCTACCTTTAAAGTCCCCACATAATCTACCTTTAAAATCTGCATAAATTTGTAGGCTTCAGAAGTTGGTTAATAAAGAAGAAGAGAAATATTAAACTTTCATTCAGACTCGCGATCTTCTAATAGCAAGTGCTTAGCAGTTGAAGTTTTAATCAAATATCTAAGGACCATTAAAGATATTATCTGAGAATCTAAGCTGTTCCCAGCAATTGGAAATATCTTTTCTTAATTTCAATCTTCAAGAAATTTACAATTACAGGAAATCCCATAGAAAAGGGAGTCTTAGCCTGTTGAGTCAGGAACCCAAGGGGAGAGGTAACGAGAATTGTATTCAAAACTGGGAATATTTTAAAAGCACTTATAAGAAACCTGAAGATGCCGTCCCACATTGGAGAGATCGAGTAAGAGATGTCGCTTATACCTCGTAGGTGAGAGAGATCGAGTTAGAGATCAGTTTATTACCCTAAAATGGAAGAATTAAGAACCATAGTGGGCCATCTCCATCTACAATGGAAAACCAGCAAAGGACATCTGGGGCTGCAAGTAAGGGACATCTGATAGTATATCCAAATGTTCCATCTTCGTTTAACTTTCATTTATTAAAAATTGGCACTTGGCCCACTCTAGTTCTCAACCCTTCAATTGGTAATAGTGAGTTATTTAGCCCGGTCAATTCAAGAAATCAATTAGTGATCTTTGAGAGCATTAAAATTTATAAAAGAGATTCTGATAAGTGGGCCAATCCCAGAGTCTGATTTAATTTTTTTTTATTGAATCTTAAGTTTTGGTTGTTTCCCGTCTGTATTAGAGAGAAAACCCCAGCTTAGTCTTCTAAGCTTATATTTGAGTAGATTTCATATTCACATAAGTTCAGAATTCATTTGTGAGGTCATGCTATACTTATAGGAAGAAAACAGATACCAGTAGAGTCTCTGCTTTCGTGGTTACCTGAAGATAGTATCCATATTCCAAAGATAACTGTTTTTATCTACTGTTATAGGATGGTCGACCATTAACTTTTTTTTGCATTGGCCAAATTGTTTTGATTTTTTTTTCCTTGAGGCTTACCAATGGGGATATTTTTTAACCAAGTTACCTCTTCCTTTCTCTTAGGCTTTATCTTAGTTTAACCGTTGAGAATGAAAACAGAGCCTTTGAAATATGTTCTTTCTTGTGGAGAAAGCTTTTCTTTACTTGAAGGTATTTCCTATGTTGCCTAACCTGTGACATTTTTTTTGACATAGATTCAGGTAATACTGGAATCATTCGATTCTGATTCTTTTGCGTTTGAAGCGACATCTGAGAAGATTATTTGCAGAAACATGCATGCCGTTGTCGTCAAGATGGAATTATCCTAATTCAAAGATGTTAGGCGAATGTTAGGCTATTTATTTTCATTTTGGTGTCTATTTTGCTTGAGATATGTGCTGGAAAAAGGGTTTCGTTCGCTTCCCTTTTAGTGGAGACGGAAAATGCGATCGGTGGAAGCACTTGGCCGCCTCCAAAGGGAAGAGTCCACGGCAGCCTGCCATATTTATGCATGCAGAGCAGGAAGTGACGTAGGTCTGCTAAAAAATTCAGGATCCGGTGCCGCATCGATCCATGCATGTGTGTGTGTGTTTGTAGGAGGAGGAGTCGGTCGGTCGGTTGATTGAGTTGGGTTGATGCTTCTCCAACGTTTTCGAAGTTTAAAGCTTAGGCGCTCTTCCCCAACCGCACCGAGAGTCGTAATTTGACCGTAATTGGCGTGTTGGGGAACGAACCATCGGTCCGGGATGGCGGCCAACTCTAATCCACTCGCTTTGGAGAATGGCGGGCCGCGGTGCTGAGGTATTCGGCGGCGCCCAGGTTGTGCCAGGAGCGCGCTTTCGCCCTCCAAACATGGCCGCCGCTGCAACCCTGCTGGGAGCAGTCAATTCCTGTTTGCGAACCAAGTGGGCCGCGTATTAAGCCCCTATCCAATTTATGTCGGCCTATTGCTCGGGCTGGCAGCAAGCGATCCCACAGGAATTACTCTATTGGAGGGATTTCGGATTAAGCCAAGTTCCCCGCTGACATTAACTAATGTCAATAGACAACGGACAACGCGTTGTAATCATTTCCAGTCCTTCGTTCGTTACTTCTCTCTTTCTCTCTCTCTCTCTCTCTCTCTCTCTCTCTCTCTCTCTCTCTCTCTCTACCAATAGGCGTTGGTTGGCATTCAGCAGCAGCAGCAACCCTATTACAATAAACAGCACTCAAGTTTTCAGCTCTTGTGTGCCTTTAAATATGACTGTGCAGCGGCGACATCTACGCAATGAGCGGTCTCCGTTTTATTAAACTTTTTTATATACTTTTTGAAATAACGGCTCCGGGATATTAAAAAGCGCGTAGATTTGGTTTTTAAATTCTATCAACTTTATATGTATATATAAAATGAACGATGTAATTAAGAAAAATCTTTGTTTTTCGTCTATAATTAACGCAAGATTTTTATGTTATAGTAGTCGAATACCATATTGAGAACTGCGCAATGAATTTCACTTTTCCATACGTAAATCCTAAATACCACCTGTTGATATAACAAATTAGTTAATTTAATTCTTAATATGTATCTCTGAAGGGATATATTAAAATTTAAGACCAAATGGCTTGGTATTCTTAGATTGATAGAATATTTTTTGGGAATAGAATGTTCGGAATATAAGAGCGCCAATTTGTTTCTTAGGTGAGAGTACCCAATCCTGAATAAATTTAACGTGCTGAACACGAATATCACATTGAAAAAAATTGATTGGGTCTCTGAAGTCTTGCCCGTTGTATAGATGCTATTGGATAGGATTAACTAAAGCAAGTATGGCTGGCAGATCTGTACTGACCTGAATGTAGTGTCTCTGTTGATGGGTTTGCAGCAGAGATATATATACAAAGTACTGCTGTTTGCTTATGGGACTGCATAGCAATCTATTTGCACTACATCAAAAAGACTGGCCTGGAGCATCTTTTAAGCCTGGAGAAACGAATGTACAGAATCCACCATTGGTAGAACCACACAGAATCATCATTCCTCATTTAAACATCGGCCTTGTAAAAAACTTGGTAAAAACCATTGATAAGAATGGACCTGCATTCAAGTACCTACATTAATGTACACATTACAAAGAAACCGTAGCCAATTCAACTTTGTCTTAGTCATATTCGTGTTCAGCATATTGAATTCATTAAGAAATGACTATTTTCATCTTGGAAGCATGAATTTTTTTGAAATTTTTGTTGCACAGTGTTATTACTTCGTAATCGTCAGGAAAATTCAACCTCGAGAGTTTCACGAATCTCGACGTTTTAGGCCTCCCTGAATCCGAAAAATAACATTGTGAACACGATAACTAAAAAATATAACGAGCTAGATGGATGAAATTTGTTATCTGGTCTTTACACCAAAAATGTAAATCTTATCCACTTTTGGACCAAAACTGTCAATCTGAAGTGGTACTTTACCTAAACACATACTCTTTCCTTCATAAAATTTAGTATAGGCTTTTATAATGAAGAAAGGCAATAAGATATCAAATTTCAACCCATTCGCATAAGAAAAAGAGAAACAGTGTTAAGACAGTGTTAATTTTAATTTTGGTTATCTTAAAATATCTGACAAGAGGCCATATCTCCGTAAACCCGTGACTAAACCTGATTCATTTTGCAAGTTAGCCCAATTTTAGACCTTATTTCAAGAGTTCTTGCTCTATCGTGCAGTTTGAATGCGAGAAAGTCTAGGAGATAACACTTACGATATTTTTTTTTAATTTGAAAGAAACGCGATTATCTCGGAATCGTAAAAATGATTAGAAATGAGAATTGGGAAATTATCAGCGATCTGTAACATACATATAAGACGTGATTGTTGCTACTATAGTTGCTATTATAGAAATCGTACAAGACAGCAGTTCATATCTGGAAAGGCTTTACGTTTCAGATGTTAATGACATTTCAAGAGGATCTGTTCATCAGATGATTAGAATTAATATTTGGTGTAGGACTGTTTACACTTATAAGTTTATCTATTTCGTAGAGAGCTGTTTAGCAATGCTTTAATGAAAGAAGACGGATGGTGATTGTCAGCATACGCCGAAATTAATGAAATATTAGTTTCGCAATTGCCGAGCACGATTCTCATATTCTTCTAAATGGGAAGACTATTTTAAATGTTCTAGCAGCCGTATTTCGACAGATATCAGCAAATGAATGAAAATGTTACAGCAGTTTGCTTTTCAGATTCCAACGGTGTAATATACACGTACGGATAAACTTCAGATGTGATATCTGAATAATTTTCGTGAACAGCTCGACACAGGACATGTAGTTCTCTTCATCGAAATCCCAGCGCTATAAACGTAGGCAGTAACGGAACTTTCTAAGGAAGAACATTCATAATTTCTTAATGGAGAAAACTTGCCATTTGACATGTTCATACCCGATTTGTACTTGAATTGTTGCTACTGCGATTGCATGCTACGAATTGCTTTAGCAAACGATTAACGCTCCTAGTTCGTATAACCATGTTTGGTGTTTTTAAAGATATATTTTGAGAAGCAGAGAGAGCTTGTTAGTTTAGCAGAATTAAATACTTTAGATTAAAAGTTATCACTCATTCTCGAGGGATACTTGAGTAATTTGTCCATTGCGAATAAAGACCGCTAAAATGACGAGACCACTAAAAGTGGAGGAATCTGGTGCTCATTTCATGCACAAGTTCAACAATGCTGCTTTTTCTGGATATGGTTAGTACTCTGTAGATTTTTAGTTTAAATTTCCCTTTATGATATTCCGTCACGGAGTAGAAGTTTTAATACGTATATTATAAAATTGGGGTTATGGAGATTAGTCTGCTCTTAAAAAAAAAAAACAACAAAAAAACAAAACCGTTCTGATGATTCGGTAAAAGACTAATAAGTAGTTTAGCTATAGAATATAGAACATCTTAAAGCCTCTTAATAGTTATTTCATATTGGATTAAATTGATTTTGCTTATTTTCCATTTGCAAATTCATAGACTAACTGGGGAGAAAATCAAATTGCGCGCGAGCATTATCAACAACGGAATTTGATTGATCTGATGTAGAAATTCGCGTTGATTACGAAAATGAAGTCCATTTTTAACATATCAAAGGGTTTCGAGTTTGGCTGTGCTCCTTATAGTTCCTCAAACATACTTAAGATATGTTCGATTTTATTAAAATATTGATTATTGCCTTAACTAGCCAACTGCATAAATTACAAACAATTCATCTGATATCAGTCGACTCAGGCAACATGACTATTAATGGCCACCAAGACTATAGATATATTTCATAGTTCATATCGGGTAAATAAGCTGTGACCATAAATCCAATAGAAAGTTAAAAGTGGGCTATCTTGGTAACTGTAAGACCTAAAATAAGATGTCCAAATTCGGATTTCGGCCAAACCAGTGACCACTGCTCAAGATATTTTTCTAGGTACTCATTCAAACTGCTCCGACCTTTCTAAGATTTGCCGTTTTCGAGATAAAGGCTACGAAATTTTGGTTTTTGGACGATATCTCTAAAAGTATTCAGCATGCAATTTCTCATCCATATTCTGTATTTGAGTTCTATAAATAGAGAATTTCAATTTCAACTTCGCAGACCATACATAAAGTTGTCAGAATTATTTACTTGGATTTACCTCAAAATGTCTTTTTTTCTTAAATTCCATATACAATTTTTCTTGTAAGCGTTACGTGTAATGAACATTGACCCTTGACTGAGCTTCCCAACTAGGACGTTGTTTTGCGTTTTTTTGCAAAGTTGAGTTGCTAGATAGAAAAGAGCATCTGTTCGAAGCGGCAGCAGGTCATTTCGTCCCAGAATCATTTGAGAACTATCAGACGAATGAACGAAAAGTGACTGCGAAATGTAACTAAATGAATGTGTTCCCTTCTGACCCCTATCCGATTGCTTTACGAACTGTTTCGATGGCGTTTGGAGCTTACTTTGTTTCAGTTTTAACCTTGTAACAAACGAGGCGTAACACCATCTTACAGAAGACGGATTGTCCAGGGTGAGGGTTTGCATTGTGAAAACGGAAATTGTTGCTGTTCACCCCCCCCCCCCCCCGTTTCTCTTTTCAGTTGTTCTTTGCAATGGAGCCTGGTTCGCTAAACGGAGGGCGTTGGAGAGCGAGGCGCTTAGTCGTCATCGTCGTAGTGGCGGTGGTGGGATCTCTTTTGCCAGGCACCAAACCAGCTTAGAATCTAGCTCTCACCTGAACACCACGAGGAGGAGGTGGCGGGGGGGGGGGGATGGACGACGTTTATGTGTGTTGGGAGGGAGGGGTGTGCGTTGGAGGAGGCGAGAACGAGATTTGTTTGGCGCGGGCGATGATGCTCCCTTTTCCGCTCACGTTTCGGCCTCGGCTCTCGCGTTCGTAATTAGTGCAGTCGAAGGCGACGGAACCTCCGACCACGTCTCTTTTGCTCGCTCACCACTCGGCCTCGATCGCGCAACTTTTCTCTTCGTTCGCTGGCCCGTGCTGACACGTGAGTGTTAACGATCCGTTCTTGTTGTCCCCCCACCTGACAACCCCCATTTCACTCTCTCTCCACGCACACACATACTCTCGTTCTCTCTCTCTCTTCCTCTCCACCACCACTCTCTCTCTCTCTCTCTCTCTCTCTCTCTCTCTGCCTGTCATCAATACTAAGCTCTATCGATTCCAAGTGCTAACGAAACCTAAGATTTGGCCGTCAAAGGGCCGCCGCCTCCACCGATACCGCTCTCTTTGTCTTACGTGAGTTCTTTCTCACGTTCCCTCACGTCTTTTTTATTTTTTAACTTTTCTCTCACTTTCTTAATCTTGAGAGAAAAGTTAATTATATTTATAGCATTAATTTTTAATATAATATTATTTTTTAATAAATAATTTACATATAATGCTATTACCTCCCTTTTCGATTTACTTCTTTTAACATGACAAAGAGACTACTTCATATAATTTTTAAAAATCTTCTTGTAAATAGTTTTATCGATCAATATTTAATGCCTTTTCTTGTTAATTTATTTTATTAAGAAAACCAATTAATAATTTCATTAGCATTATTTGAGACTTAATCCTATATATAAAATAGAATCTTAGCAACTCCATTATCTTGGATGAAAAAGGAACATGCCCATCACATGTATGTCTCTTGATGGAACACTATGCCTTCTATATCTGTGTTTGAACACTTTAAAGGAATTTTTTTTTAATATCAAAAACTCTATTTTCGGAGAAATTGAAAAATTATATTTTAGCTGTCTCAACTTTATGAGAGCACTTTATTTCACATTCTTGATAGCCTTTTTCAGGCATCTTAGCTTTTTCTTTTTCTACTACTTATTATGCATGGAGCTTGAGAAAAAAGGTTTTGCTCTAATCTAACTTAAGATATATATGTTTTTCTATTTTATTATATGTTTATAGTTAACTGGTTTTTAGACATTGTCTGTTGGGGGGCAATCCGACTCCTAATCCATCTCCTAATCTTGAAATGGGTTGTTATAACAACAACAACAACAACAATAATAATAATAATAATAATGTTAATAATGTTGGAGTTATAGTTTCTAAATTTATATCTG